>SSNR01000108.1:628858-715188 GCA_006937965.1 Callopanchax toddi | reverse complement strand
CAGGCGTTCCCAGGCCAAACTGAAGATGTATTTCCTCCAGCTTGTCCTGGGTCGACCTGGGGGCCTCCTGCCGGCAGGACATGCCCAGAACACCTCCCGAGGGAGGCGTCCAGGAGGCATCCTTACCAGATGCCCGAACCACCTCAACTGGCTCCTTTCGATATGGAGGAGCAGCGGTTCTACTCCGAGTCTCTCCCGGATGTCCGAGCTCCTCACCCTATCCCTAAGGCTGAGCCCGGCCACCCTGCGGAGAAAACTCATTTCGGCCGCTTGTATCCGCGATCTCGTTCTTTCGGTCATTACCCAAAGCTCATGACCAGGTGAGGATTGGGACGTAGATCGATCGGTAAATCGAGAGCCTTGCTTTCTGGCTCAGCTCCTTCTTCACCACAACAGACCGGTTCAGCATCCGCATCACTGCAGACGCTGCATCAATCCGCCTGTCGATCTCCCGCTCCCTCCTTCCCTCACTTGTGAACAAGACCCCGAGATACTTGAACTCCTCCACTTGAGGCAGGACCTCTGTCCCAACCTGGAGTTGGCAAGCCACCTTTTTCCGGTCAAGAATTGGTCAGATTTGAAAGAAAATCTGGATGTTTAAACATTCAGCTTTTGTCTCTTTGCTATTAGAAAGTATTTTATACTGTTGTATGAAACATCTATTGATATTTTCTAAAATTCAAAGGTAAATTAGATTTCTAATATAAGTTTAGTAATGCTTAAAGCAAACTTCCTACCCTACAAAAAGTTACAGCTGATGAATCAAAAAGAATGAAAGGATGAATGGGAATAGGTGACAAACCATAACCAAGAAGTATCAGATCTATAAAATGACTTTTTGGTGAAAATCTTTTCTTTCAGCATGTAAATTATTATGGAAATGGAGGGCAGATGTGCTAGATTACAGTATGATAAATGAGTCCATAAGGGATGTAGCTTCACTGCTAAGTTACACAAAGGCAATTTATTTTACTATCATTTGTTTACTTGCCATTCTGTTAAAACATGTCATGCAATTCATCGCTAAAAAGGCATAAAAGAAAAAAATGGTTCAGATGTTCAATATTAAATTAGAAAGTATAGTAATTTTTTCAATTAATGTAGATAGCAAATTGGGCCCTTAGTTATTTTATTTACAAAAATGAAATTCAACAGTTCTTATTTTCATGAAACTACATCTCTTCCATGGTTTTAAACGCATCGTGTTAACCACTAACTAGACTATGACTAATACCGTCTAACGTCAGGAGCATCCTCTTCCATCTGCAGAGATTATTGACCGCTGGCAGAGAAACGAGGAGATGCTTGTCTGACGTCCTCTCCAAGCTTACGAAATGCACCTCTGCATGTAGCTGGGTGTCTGACTTCAGGAGGACGGATCTCTTTGATGGCTGCTGAGATCAAAGGGAAGAGATTTGCTTCTATCTGCAATAATTTCAGACCCCCCACCATCACAACCGCACACACACACACACACACACACACACATTCGTCTTATCCTCCTTTAATGTTTCTCATGTTAAGAATTCATTTTCATAATGGGAAATCGGGAAAGTTAACGTCTTTTGTTTAGCTTTTTTCATTAAGAAAAACTATATTGACATTGTTGCTACAATAAAATTAGATCATTTAAAATGTAAAATATGGTCAAACTTTATTCAGAATATTTTTAAAGACGTGTCTGTGGAACAGCCAGTATTTCTCAGCCCCTTCTGTGGCCTGAGTTAGGGTAGACTTTGAATAGCCAGATGTCAGTGCATTATCATAACTCGCTGTAAAACATTTATGAGGCATTAGACTGCCATGCCAAAGGATGTAGCTCCTTATGGGGTCGGGGGAAGGGGATGAGTACACCAGGTGAATTTTAACAAATTCAACAGCCAGCTGCTCTTTTTCCTTATTAGGTTTTAGCTTTTTCTGCAAATGCAAGCCTGCATATGAACTTAAGCCCACATACGCTGACGTTAAAGTCGTCAGTGTTGTAAAAAAAAAAAGGAGATGTAAAACTCCCTCTCATCTTTAAGACTGTAGCATGAGAGGGTATCAGACAGCCTCTTTACTGCATCATGTCAGCCGAAGGACCGGAGCAGATATGAAAACTAAAACCTCTCTTTTTCTCTCAGGGATTTTCTGTTAGGTGATTCTGTTCCCTCTGTGGTTGGTTTTTTAGCTTCAACATTTTCTCACCTCATTTATAAATAGAATTTTGAAAAAAAAAAAAGGTTATGACTGTCAGACTCACACCAGGGAAATTAGAAATGTTTTGGTAAATAGATATTTTAAAGAAAGCTCATTTGTTTGAAATATACCATTTGGACAACCCCAACGGGGGGGATGTCTGCATCTCTTTTGCATTAAGACTGACCAGAGGAAAAATGAAACAGCCTTGAACTTTGTCATGTCACATTCAGTCGCATGGAGCAAATGCAACATGTCACTCTGAATCTGAATAATCTTATAAGCTTCTATTTTTATTTTTGCCGGAGGGAGGAAACATGGCCATGAAAAGAGCTTTGGAATTTTTGACTGATATGAGAATACACAGCCAGCTATTGCAGATATAATTTGCATTTTGAGCATTGATTGCATCCCCAGGGATGGACTGCTGTCTGGAAATATCTGGACACTGACACATTTTAGTTTGTTTGTAATTTTTATGCACAAAGAAACCCTCCAACAAATATGGACTTACTTACATATCAGCTGATCAACCTGAGGGTATTCAAATCAAGAATAAAGAAAGAAATTAGGAACTACAACTACATAAAATATTAAAGGTTTCAAGTGACCAGCCACTTAACTAAAGAAGCTGACATAAATGGGTTTAAACATGTTTTTTCTTCATTTTAGCAGAAAAGTGAAAATATAGTCAGAGTTGATTCCATATCTGTCATTTGGACCTGACAGCTGTTGTTAACCATTGATGTCATTGTCCTCCGCCTATCCAGGACCGAGTTGCAGGGGCATGAATCTATGTAAATGAATGGAACATTTTTCAAAATAAAACATAATATACACTCACTGGCCACTATATTGGGTACACCTTGCAGGTTGGGCCCCCTTTTGCCTTCAGAACTGTCTTAATCCTTCATAGATTCAACAAGGTTCTGGAAACATTCCTCAGAGATTTTGTTCCATAATGACATGATAGCACGACATCCCCCACACCATTGCACCACCACCACCAAGCCAAGCCAACTTTATTTATAAAGCACTTTAAAAACAGCCAACACTGACCAAAGTGCTGAACAAAAAGCATAAACATTAACCAGATATAGGGTTATTGTAGCCTCAGCTTCCTGTTCTTAGCTGACAGGAGTAACACCCGGTGGTGGTCTTCTGCTGCTGTAGCCCATCTCAGGGTTCGACGTGTTGTGCGTTCAGAGATGCTCTGCTGCAGACCTTGGTTGTGGTGTGGTTATTTGAGTTACTGTTGCCTTTCTATCAGCTCCTACCAGTCTGGCCATTCTCCTCTGACCTCTGGCATCAACAAGGCATTTTTGCCCACAGAACTGCCGCTCACTGGATGTTTTCCCTTTTTCGGACCATTCTCTGTAAACCCTAGAGATGGCTGTGTGTGACAATCCCAGAAGATCAGCAGTTTCTTAAATACTCAGACCAGCCCGTCTGGCACCCACAACCATGCCACATTCAGAGTCACTGAAATCATCTTTCATCCCCATCCTGAAGCTCGGTTTGAACTGCAGCCAATCGTCTTGACCATGTCTACATGCCTAAATGCTTTGAGTTGCCACCATGTGTTTGGCTGATTAGTAATTTGCATTATTGAGCAGTTGGACAGGTGTACCCAACAAAGTGGCCATTGATTCTTGTTGATTGACTTCAGATATTATCGTTTTCTTATACTTTTAGTAGAAAAGTGATTGTGTGACTTGACTTTCCAATTTTTGTTTATTAGGATCCCACTTAGTTTCCACCTTAGTGGTTACTAATCTTCCTGGAGTCCAATTCACAAAATCTACAGTATCAACAATACATGTGTGGCTTTCTACAATCAAACAAATCACACGTTTCAATTTAATAGAAAACCCAGTTTCACCTTATGGGTTCTAACATTCAATAAAAACATAAAACATTTAGGTAAAACCAGTGCTATAGTAACATTTTTATGCTTTTTTAAAAAAGAATGCATACCTTCAATTCTCTGATATTTTTGAGTAATATTTTCCATTCATGGGATGCTCTATCTTTAAACAGCAGGTTTTTTGCAAGAAACTTGTGTTGGCCCATTTTAGTGTCACATGCATATCTAGTGCTGTGGGTGTGTATCTGGTCAGAGTACATGAACTTAAAAAAAATGATTCTGGTTGACCTATTAAAATAATTTTTGAATAAATATAAGTATTGTATTGCATCTTAACTATTAATAGAGGTCATACTAATATACGGTGCATTTCAGCAACACTAGTTGCATAAGAACACCTTAAAACCAAGCGAGCAGCCTTGTTCTGGACAAGCTGTGTTTTTAATAAGTCAGACTTGTTGTTCCAGTGGTGCAGACTCTGGTTCTAAAGATATTACATGGCAGCACAAGTAAATGTGATATTTTGACTTCAATTTTTCACAGCAAAAGAGGGTGGAGATGCTTGATTCATCTTTATTTAGGTCAGCGTTGTAAACCCAAAACATGTCAATGGAGCTTTCAGCACCAATCAAACAAAGCATCGATCAGCTGTGAAAACAAAACAAACCTAGCCAACACTAACAGAGACAAAATTAGTTGGGAACTCATAAAAATAAAAATAACTTGAATTTCTATGAGGGGAGCATGTTGGAGATGTTTGCATTTTTTTTTGTGACAGTCAATTGCCGTTATGGAAAAAAAAATATGTGCTGCACATAACGGCTGGATTTACCTCAGATGATTACTTTTGCAGCACATCCGAACAAGTTTTTGTCACAATTGTTTTAACGTATTATTTTGCCTCATTAAAATAACCTGACAGTTTTAAAAACCAGGGGTGTTGAACGCTCATGTGAGAAAAATCTTCATTAATCAGAACTCGTAGATTAAGCACCAGTTTTCTCCCATCTGTGGCGATACGGTAAGGGGAAACAATTTGTACTTCACCTCGTTTACATCCACATGCTCCACAAGACTGAAATCAATCTGTCTTTACGTATTTCTCAGCATTACTTATGCATTCCACAGTGCTGCCTACATGTTGTCAGGACAAGGGAATAAACTATGTCACCAGAAATGAGTGCAAACATCGTCAGCTACACATTCGTCAGATCCTCTGAAATTTTTGTCCACTTCCCACAAACCTGCCCTGAAATTTCAAGCTGCTACCCAGACAGATGGCTGCAGAGCAGATAGCACCACTCATAAAAGAAATGCAACAAGTCGTTGCAAACATTGAATGATCAAAGCCTTCTTTAGAAGCAGAGTCTGCTCTGTTGCTTCTAGTAAACAGCCTCGGTGTTGCATTTCCAGTTGTGTTTATTGTCCCGGTGAAAACCCAGATATCTGTACTTCTTCAGCTTTTATTTTTCCTATCTAATCTCTAAGAATGAATACAGCCCCTGGCTTAAAATTCATAAAGTTTGTTTTATTTGCAAGATGAGGAGATTGCTCCTACACAATGCCGCAAAGTCCCGCAGTCCTCTACTCAGAATGTGTCCGTCATTCTTAGAATACACAACTGCAGAGTCATTGAGTATTTCTGCAGATGACAGCACTTCAGGCTGAACTGGAAGACAGAAGCATATGGTGTGAACTGAAAAAAGAGAGTACATTCCCCTGCTGTTCTCTTTTGCTGCTCACCCTCTCAGACACACATCCCTTTAGTCTCACAAGCTCTGTTCTGTTTGTAAGTTAGTCAATAATCCAGGTGGTTGCAGATGCATCTACCAATGTTTTGGGAGCTTCTCGCACAACGGCGAAAGACGGGTCTGCTTTAAAACTACTGGAGAAATCAAAGAACACAATCCTGACATGTTTTGTAGAGCGGGCTTACTGAAGCGAGCAGACGATGGCATCTTCAATTTCAACCTCAGGGCAGTAATCAAACTGCAGTCGGTCTTAAAAGGTGCTTACGTGTTTACTCAGTTGGGCCAATAACAAGTCTCTCCCACACTGTCTTAATGTGAAACAATAGGGCAACTTGTCTATAGTCGTTAAACGCTGACAGATGGATACAGTTTTATTAGGATCTGGACTAAGGCAGGATGTTTCACACATCACTGCACCCAGCCAACATATAGCTGTCCTGTGCAGCTTTAGAGGAAAACTGGAATGACACCACAGACTGACCTCTTCACCTCACCGCTTGAGACACAGCTAAAAAAAGAGGAAGAAAGGATGTCATTGTGTCGTGTCCCTTGTGATACCGAGTCAAAGTCCATGGCCAAGGTGCATACTAAGGTGCTGACCAAACAGGTCTGCAGACAGAAGGGAGAGGAACCAGATTATGGTCTATTATTCAAGCTCATCTCCTCGTCTTTAGTGTGATAATTCTGTTCATCTGTTTTAAACCCCTCTATTTGTTCTTTTATCATATATTTGACTTTTTCTTCTCATGTACTCATCCCTGGCGGAGGTGTTCAAGGCATGTCCTGCTGACAGGAGGCCCCCCAAGTCAACCCAGGACATGCTGGAGGAAGTACATCTGCAGGCTGGCCTGGGAATACCTTATGGTCCCACTGGAGGAGTTGGTGGAGGTGGTCGGGGAGAGGACAGTCTGGGATTCCCTACTTGGAATGCAGTTTGAAAGCTTTGAAGAGGCGCTGAAGTCTGGAATACTTTTCTGAAACCACGTCTCAGTGAAACATTTAATACTCAACAGATATTCATACTGCATCCTCATAAGCACTCAAAGCATGTCCCGTGTTTTCCCCTTCCTGTGAACTTCTCAATGACAACTGAGGAAAGAAATCATTTAAACTTTTTTCTTTTTTCCCATCAGTCTTCCTCCTGAGGTTCATCCACAGTGGTTCATTGTAAATTTGTCTGGGATTTGGGGTCTCTCTGCAGACAGTAGTTTGCCTTTTAAAGCTTAATCAGCTGCTCCTGCTTGCAAGGAGCAGCATGACCTGTGAAACGTGAAGGCAGTGCAGTGGCCTGGGCACTGCAGCCCTGAGTGATGATGGGACAAAAGACAGCATTCAGGACACTCTGACTGCCTGCAGATTCTATTGTATATGTAACCAAAATGACTGACGATTTCACATTTAAGATGACACATCTAAAACATTATCATGAATGTAAGAAAGAGCAGTGTTTAGAGTCTGTTGGAACGAAAAAAATCTGAATTTGATGTCCAACAGTTTGAGTCCCAAAAACATCGTAAACGTGTGTGAATTTAGTCATTTTTATTTTAAAAAAGAACGGGAAACAAAGGGTGCGTTAGTAATCCTTCTCTCAGAGCACCAGGGAGGGCGGTGCAGAAGTACAAAAGCACAATGTACGCTCTGGTGTTCCCGGTGAGTATTACGAACGCACCGAAATGTTAAGATGGAAGAGAATCTCGGTGAACGCTGCCGCATAACCAGAATGGCGGTGAGGTATTAAAAAATATTGAGACGGTCTTGAAAAGGTATTGAATTTAACTTCAAGATTCCTGCATATACCCTGTTTTATAAACAATTTTTTAAAATACATTTTAAAAATGTATAAAAGAAATTAAAAGAAAAAAATATTTGAACCCAATCCTGGTCCTCGAGGGCCACTATCCAGCACGTTTTAGTTGTTTCCCTGCTCCAACACACCCAATTCAATGGTTGAGTTACCTGTTCTGCATATCATCAAGCTCTGGAAACACTGTTTAATTACCCACTGACTAAAATCAGGCATACTGAGGCAGATAAACCTTTAAAATATGCAGGAAGGTGGCTCTCTAGGACCAGGACTGGAACAATTTGTACAGTTCAAAAACAAAGGTACCAAATTTCTCAGAAAATATTTCCTACATGGTATAAAATGATTAATCAAAAATTTTTTCACAAAAAGAACAAAAAACAAAACAAAAAAAACCACAAAAAAAGAACAAAAAACAAACAAAAAAGCAAAAAGAACACAAAACAAAACAGAACAAAACACACAAAAAAGAACAAAAAACAGAAAAAAGAACACAAAACTGAAAAAAGAAAAAAAAAACAGAAAAAAGAACACAAAACTGAAAAAGAACAAAAAACAGAAAAAAGAACACAAAACTGAAAAAAGAACAAAAAACTGAAAAAAGAACAAAAAAAGAACACAAAAAAGAACAAAAACAAAACAAAAAACACAAAAAAGAACAACAAAAAAAAAACACAAAAAAGAATAAAAAACACAAAAAGAATAAAAAACAAAAAACACAAAAAAGAACAAAAAACAAAACAAAAAACACAAAAAAGAACAAAAAACACACAAAAAAGAACAAAAAACCAAAACAGAACAAAACACACAAAGAACAACAAAAAACAGAAAAAAGAACAAAAAACAGAAAAAGAACAAAAAACAGACAAAGAACAAAAAACTGAAAAAACTGAACCAAAAACTGAAAAAAAGAACCAAAAACTGAAAAAAGAACAAAAAACTGAAAAAAGAACAAAAAACTGAAAAAAGAACCAAAAAACAAAAAGAACAAAAAACTGAAAAAAGAACAAAAAAAAGAACACAAAAAAGAACAAAAACAAAACACACAAAAATGAACAAACAAAAAAAAACAAAAAACACAAAAAGAATAAAAAACAAAACAAAAAACACAAAAAAGAACAAAAAACAAAACAAAAACACAAAAAAGAACAAAAAACACACAAAAAAGAACAAAAAAAACAAAACAGAACAAAACACACAAAGAACAACAAAAAACAGAAAAAAGAACAAAAAACAGAAAAAGAACAAAAAACAGACAAAGAACAAAAAACTGAAAAAACTGAACCAAACCAAACCAAAAACTGAAAAAAAGAACCAAAAACTGAAAAAAGAACAAAAAACTGAAAAAAGAACAAAAAAACTGAAAAAAGAACAAAAAACTGAAAAAAGAACCAAAAAACAAAAAGAACAAAAAACTGAAAAAAGAACCAAAAAACAAAAAGAACAAAAAACAAAACAGAACAAAAAACACACAAAAAACAGAAAAAAGAACAAAAACAGAAAAAAGAACAAAAAACTGAAAAAGAACAAAAAAAGAACAAAAAACAGAACAAAAAACTGAAAAAAGAACAAAAAACAGAAAAAGAACAAAAAACTGAAAAAAGAACAAAAAACTGAAAAAAAAAACACAAAAAATAACAAAAAGACACACAAAAAAAACTAAACAGATGACTGCAGCCTCAACAGGGCATCAGCCAGTGTTCTACTTGTGCCGGTCCCAAGACCGGGTAAATGCAGAGGGTAGGGATCAAATATGAAAATAAATATATGGATAGAGGAACTGATACTATGATGGTGTATTTTTCAGTGCATTCAAGGGATTGGGGGGATGTGATGACCAAAAAATTCTTAGCATGTCCAGACTCCTGATATTCTACCTGCCCCTCTTAGTGGGGCTGGCTAGATCCAACCCTGTTGTGGTATATCACAAGTATAACTTAAGCATATTGTATTAAATTTGCACATTTCTGATTCTCATTATTATTGACATTGTGAATAATTGGCTATAATAGCCTATTTTTTATTATCATTTTTTCATATCTAATAATGGTACAAAGGTCTTTTAAATGCACTGTTTTGTTTTTTCCACCATCCGCTAGTCAATACTCCGTGGTCTCCAGCTACATTCAGCACACAATATTAATTGACTAGTAGCAAATAAAATCACATCGACACCCAATGATAGTGTGGCACATAGAGGAACAGAGGAGAGCATTTGCAGAATAGAGCAGCAGCAGTAAAATGAATAGTATTTCAAAGTTAAGGTGGCAGATATTGTTCGGGTTGCAATAAACTTCACGATCCTCCACAATGTAAAGGACATCATATTTAAATGATCTACTTTCATGAAGACAAGTATGCTCACTTTCCCAGTTACTGAAATGATTCCCCAACAATTGGTTTTCCTTGCAAGGACATAACGGCAATAAAAATAAAATAATGTTGTTCATTTATAAATACTATTTAAGAAAAAAAACATTTCCTTTTGATGCTTTTTTTTTAATTTCGTGTCCCCCTCAGGTTTGTTGTAAACTGCATTTTGACACTAAGATCTCATTGATTTCCCATAAACAAATTGGCCATTGCAGTTTATAGCTGTGTTTACTGAGCTCATGTGTATATCCCCTCATCTTGTTTTTGCTGTATGTTGTCTTGCTGCATTAATCAATTTACCGGTAATTACCACTTCATTAAATTTCCAACCTTAATTAATCCATACCTTTCAAACGATTCATCATTCCATCACAGCGTAGAGACGCGTGAAGCAAACAACTATGCATGCACATTTCTATGGTTGATTTAAAATGACAAATTAAGCAAATGTGTGTTTTTTTATGTGAGAATAAACTTGACAATCTATAGAAAATCAATGCAGGAACCGTGACAACATGCAAATTTTCAAAGATTATCTTGGACTGCTGAGATTTGAGCCTGATTCCTTTTGTAAGAAACCTCAGAAGTGGATAAAAATAATAAATCTTATAGCGCTGTTATGTTTATTGCATGATCAGATAAATAAGTTAAAACCTGATTTCATGTTAAATTATATGAGTAAAACGTTTTGCAGGTATGAACATTAATAAGCAAAAACAAATTTTCAAATGTTCTTAAAAGCCTGCAATATAAATCTCCCAGTGTTAAATACTAAGGTAGGGTTTTATCCAATCAGATTTCAGCTATAGCCGTGCCTGACAACACATGAATCACCAGAGCACGCCCCTGTCCACTGTAAGGCAACAGTGATAGCCAATCAGCTCTCGAGTCTGCGACTTCCAGGCCAGCTAGAAGGTCTAACGTTCATGTTGACATGAACACATCCTGTGATTGGATACGTTCTCATTTTAGCCTTAGCAGCAGCATTGGGACAGATATCTAAACTTAACCTGGAGATTTGTTAGCTACCAACATTTATCAGTGTATTAGCTAGTGCAAAATGCAGCTGCTCGTCTTTGAACTGGCACACGTAGGAGAGCACATACCACTCCGGTGTTGGCCTCCCTGCACTGGCTGCCTGTCCATCTTAGAATTCATTTAAAACTTTTACTGTTTGTGTTCAAGTCTTTAAATGGTCTTGCCCCTCCCTAGCGCTCTGAGTTATTGCACATTTGCTCCTCATCTCGGTCACTTAGGTCATCTGGCCAGTTGGTCCTGGATGTACCAAGAATGCAGCGTAAACTCGGAGGAAATCAGGCTTTTGCTGTTGCTGCCCCGAAACTTTGGAACTCGCTACCAGTACAGGTTAGGGCAGTGGTTCCCAAACTTTTTGGCTTCTGACCCACAAAATGACAGTGGCAGAGACCCGTCACTCCAACCATCACTGGCAAAATATACAAATACTGCTAATAAACTAATTAAACAAGGACATAATGACACCACAAACATCTACAACTATTATACTATGTTTATTCAACTGTTTGTAACAGTTTGTAGGGGCAAATACATGGTATTAGCAAGGATTTGAAACTCACTTTCAGTTTTGGAGAACATCCAAGGACCCCAATTTGTTGTTTCAGGACCCACAGTGGGGTCACGACCCCAACTTTGGGAACCACTGGGTTAGGGAAGCCTCATCGTTAGAATCTTTTAAATCATCTTTGAAGACCCATTTTTATGGTTTGGCTTTTGACCCAGTATGAGTCGTCCGTCCGTTTTTTGACCCACAATGGCTGAAGTAGGTGACAGGTTCCAGGGAAAACGGTTTATCCATTGTTTTCTGACAGAACTATGAACTTTACCCGTGAGTAACAGGACTAGCAAATGGTGGATTTGGCGTTTGAAGCTACTCTGTGGAGGTGATCCATGTTGGTGAGTCCAAGCATTTTATTTGTATTTTTAATGTGTTTTTGCCCTTTTCTTTCGTTAGTAATCAATCACCTGCAGCATGTGTCTCTGAGCTTCCGCAGCAGTAGTGATCATAGGGTGTGCACGATACCATGACGTAACACACCCGGCTCGGTTCGGGTTGGACTTGTCCAGAAATGTGCGCTGACCATCCTATATGGTGATATAATGTGTATGTGTGAGGTGTATTAATTTAGGTTGCACCGAGTAGGAAATCACTGAAGGCCTAGAGGTGAAATGCACGACCTGCAACTGAAAACAGACCCAGCCAAAATGAAGCAGCAGCACAACACGGTGTTTCCTTTAGTCTGAAGACATTCTATTGTTATAAAATGATTCCAAAATTGTTACTAATTTATGTCAAGATTGAGGATAAAAGTCCTTAAACCTCAAGAAAGTCAGAAGATCAATTTAGCGGTTAAGAGCACAAAATTCTACCGTCTAAAAAATACATTTGGATGTGTTTTAGACCAACCTACATGCTGCAGCATACATAGTAATTAGATCTGTCAGTCTGTAATGACAACTGAAGGAAATACATTCATGACAACGTAGGCGATCACTTCTCTCTTATCACAAACACCAACCACGCGTCACCTGATATTCCCTCGAGTGTTTATTACAGCCGCTGACGATCAACTGTCTGTGGCAGACTATAAAGGTGATTGCGTGGTTTATGAGAAATGATTTTCAATCAAGCAAATGCAGTGGAGTGACTTTCCTCTTGAGCACAATTCAGCCGTTCGCATGCTGAGTTATAATTGCAGCTCATCTGAAATGGGTGTTCGTGCCCCCTCTTAAGGTGTATCGTCGCCATTTTGGATTTGTTTCCTAACTCTGCATGACTTGAGGAAGCAGCGGAACAGAACAAGATAAAAGTAACTGAAGCACAATGTCATTCCCCTCAGGCAAGGGTAAATTAAACTTTATCAAAAGCCAAAGTGTAAACTGGAGTTTTGTGCTCGGCAAGGTTAGATGATTTGCACGTTGATGAGGGGAAGACGTTTAGATGCCTCCCGGTGTCGAGTTTGAATGATGCAAAATGAGAGGAAGAGGGAGAGAAAGAGAGAGACGTGATGCATAACCAGGCAAAACTACACACACACACACACACAGAGACCAACTAAGGTGTACAATCACGCTTTCAGTTATTTGTCCCCTTGTTTGTTTGAAGTGCATTCTGAGTTTTGTCTACATATACACCATCGTCTCTCCAGCAGAGCTTCTCTTCCACTCCTTGTTTTCATCAAAATATTGCTGCTGAGGCTTTGGGTTCATTTAATCGTTCTCCAACCCTCCTGCACAACCCTAGAATTAGTCACAAAGCCCACCATGCAGCAGAGCCATTTCATTCCGACAGTTTTAGTTAAATGATGTGGATTTAGTGCATACTAGACACCTAAAACCAAATGCTCTGCACCTACAGACACATTAGTACTGTTAGACACTCACATTTACTTTACTGGAAATGCAATGAGGACTAAAAGCCAAACATTTTTCAGAAGTTCAAGCTTCATCCAAATGTCAAACTGCATTTGAGACCAGTAATAATTTCAGAACGATGCAAAACACCAGCAGAAAAAAGGTTTGAAGGATGTTTTTAATTTTTTTATACACTTACCCTCCTCAGTCATAAAGTTCCTTAGATTGAAAGTTGACAACAACTTTCACCTCTTTTTATCAAACATTATGAAATTGATAAGGGGAAAAGGGAAGAGGTTTGTGGTCACATACCTCAGTACAACGTAGTGGGATTTGGCTCCTGGATTTAACCAATCCCTGAGGAGCAGAGGGCAGCCCGTTTCTAAAATGTTCAGATTAGTGGACACACAAAAAACTACTTTATTACCATCCTCCAAACTTTATGGATTACAAATAACAGCCACTTTTTCTCATAGTTTGCTATCTGGACTCTCCAATTATATCTTTCATATCTGCTTAATAAGGTTATGGGTGATGTGCAAACTACTATCATGAGGGCAAATATGCTCTATTTACTATTCTGACAGGATAACATCAAGTTCAGTCAGAACTTTGAGAAACCACACAGATGTTTTAAAGAAAGGCATTAATATTTTAGACACAAAAATGAAACAACCCCCCCAAAAGAACATTCTTAATCCGAGTATATCAAGTCAAGTGTTTTTTCTTCCCTGCTTTCAAATATGTGAAAACATTGAAACTGCAAGTAAATAAAAACCAAACTGGTTTACTGTTAATTTTTTTTTAATTCACATCCATTATGAGTGCACATTGTCCACATGTGAACAATTTATGTGCACTGGCTTTAACACTTCAATATCTGCTCACTGCTGCATCTGATGATGCAGAATCACACTGAAAATGATGAGAGAATGTAGCCTAAGTCAGGGCAAGCTCGGAGAGCCACTCACTACATCAAAATTAGTCAACAAAGGTGGCCGAGAGGTCTGGGAAGAGGACCTGAGGCAGACCCAGGACTCACAGGAGTGATTATGTATAGGATACGATGGCCTGGGGACACCTTAGATATAAGCTGGAGTGTTACTGGGAAGAGGCATGTCTGGACCTACATCTTGGACCAGTTTCCTTTAGAATCTGGACTTTGGTCAGGATGGATGGATAAAATGTAGAATTTTCCAGAATGCACCATGCACATCAGATAAACCCACTGATTACTCAGAATGTGTGTCTCTACACACAACACTAACATGTGTATGGTTCATCTAAAGAACTTTGAAGAGTAAAAAAAGCCGTTTTTCTATGTTTCTTCTGCACACTCCCCTCCAGCTCCATCACCTTGCCCACAGGTGATTTCTGTCCCATGACCTTTCTGATGATATGTTTGACATTACTGTGGCTTTCAGCCAAAATAATGTTTTCAAATAACAAAATAAAAGGCATGTATATGGAAATTATACAATCATTCATAACAAAGAATCAGAAGTCAATAAAAAAAAAACATTTCGATTTACTGTATATCTTGTGATTCTAATTAGCCAAACCTTTCTTCTTTTCCCTTAAAGGGATATTCCACCAGTAAGTTTTTTTTTTTTTTTTTGGTCTATTGCCATATTCTTCAGAGTTAGATAAGTGGGCAAAAACCATTTGTAAACTGCCCAGCCGTTTTCCTGATGCAGCAGCCAGATATTCATGCTCCTTTAGCATTAGCTTAGCGTAAAACACTGTAAGTGAATGGTACCAACTAGCATGCTATTAGGTACCATCTTTGCCATCTCGTTTGGTGAATGCTCTGTTTTCTTCAGTCCTTATAGGTTGGTTTTTTTTTTTTTGATTGATTGAAACTTTTTATTTGAACATAAGACAATTAAAAAAAACAATAAAAATACAACTACAAAAATCAATAAAGCAAAAAAGAAGAAATCTTTGCCCAAAGGGAGTGGATGGAAGCCAGTGTTTATTCAATCCCACCCCCTTGCCGCTTTTTACAAATTAACTTAAATATACAATGTACAAATTGAATGTACATAGACTGATTTTATCAGTAAATTACAATAATGAATTATTTACTAAGAACATAAGTATCATTCTATTATTTGACAGCAACAATAATAATGACAATAATACCAATAAACTTTGTAGTTCACGATCATAACATTAATACCAATACCAATATAGTTCACAGAAAAAACAATTAAATGAAGATCAAAAGCAATATGATGGTTCATAAAAATATTAATTGATCTCATTTACCCCCATTTTCATATGCATTAAATACCATTTTTTTAGATGATTTAACTATGTTTAAATTAAGAGATTGCCTGTATTTGTCCTCCAGCCCGTTCCACAGTTTCACTCCACAAACAGACACACAAAAACTCTTCCTAGTCGTTTTTACTCTTTGCATTTTGAAGTTCCCCACCTCTCTAAAAGTGCCCATGACATCGGTTTCCATGTTTTCTGACTTATCTATCATGTTGCAAAGTTGAGTTCTCACCTTAAACCTGCCAGAAAGAGCAAAAAACGGCGTCCATCTGTCTCCTAGTCCAGCCAGTGAGAAGCTCTTCCAGATTTCAGACCCAGGTTTCAAACAGTTTTTTTTCACTCCAGCCCGCTATGAGGTCATAGTGATCCGGACTTGCTTATATGGTAAATTCTCCGCCCACATGCACGTTCACGACACCTGGAGTGAGGCAGTGCCGCCGCCATTGCCCATAGACCGTGTAGTGTTTAGTTTCAGTTTCGTTTCTCTTTCACGCGATGGCACTGCCCCCTGCTGCAGCAGAAGTGTCAGGCTGCCACATAAGGAGAAACCCAGCAGAACCGGAAGGCGGCGCTTTCTTCTGATCTCTGAGTTGCTCGTTAGGAAATAATTACAGCGTATTTTGAGTTATAATGGTGCAACGCTAATCTAGAGGCATCAAAGATTACACCTGTTTAATATAAAGTGATTTAAATATGGAGTCACAGGCACTTTAAATGATAACCCCCATCACTCTGGTTGAAAAGATTTTGGATGTTAAGTGGCAATAAGTGCTTGCTAGCTTTAAACATAGGTTGTGTACTTGTGCTCACTAGGTCTGCTTTAAATGAACAAAACCACCCATAAACACACAAAGGTGTGGCACCTCCCGTGCAGCTCTTCCCGGAGCTCTTCCTGTGCGGGAGGTGCCGTGCCAATTCGCTACAAAGGAAGCTCATTTCAGCCGCTTGTATCCAGAATATTGTTTTTGCTGTCATGATCCAAATCTCTGCACCACAGGGGTTGAAATGTAGATGAGGCTCCTTCTTTAACACTTCAGGTGACTACTTTCAGTAAAAGACAAGAACTCCCCACCAACCCAATAGGTCCATGTCTCGCACCATTGTGCCACCATCTTTGATCAAGGCGCAAAAACACTTGAACTCCTTCACTTGAGTCATAAACTCATTCCCAGTTAAAAGGGAACATTCGACTGTTATCAAGTTTTAAATCTTGGCCTCAGAGTAAGAGAAGGTGACTGCAGTCCGAGCTGTAAACCACCCCAGTGCATGCTGAAGGTCATGGCTTGAAGATGCCAACATGAGCCAAATTACTAGTAAAAAATAAAGAGACCCAGAGGTTCCTAAACAGTCATCCCCTCTCCACTACTTGAGATCCTGTTCATGAGACACAAACAGGAACTGAGACAAGGGACAGTCCTGGCAAAGTACAACCCACCTTAGGAACAAGCATGACTGTCATTGCAAGGATTCACTCACGTACACTCTCAAACTCGTGTGTTGAATGAGTAACTAGCCAATATTTTATTTATCACTCCCCTGCCTTCTTCTGCTCTGCAGATTTGTTTTGGGTAAATGGAAGTAGATAGAACAGCTTGAGAGGCAGGGGCAGTTTGCTTAATTATAATAAATTTGTGGCTCTTATCTGTCCTTAGTCAACCTTGGCAATTTTTACTGCACTCCTTTTACTGCTCCCTCCTTTGAGGCACAGAAAACACCCATCCTTGCGTCAAATATCTGCTTAAAACACAAGACAAAGCCTTATCTTCAGGCAGCTGTGAGCGTGTTAAGAGAGTAAATGATTCAGTTCCTCAGTGCAAGACAATTTGGCCAGTGATACATTGACTTTCTCAGCACTAAAGAAACAGTACATTTTCGCATAGTGATTGCATTTATTTAAATGAGGTCTTGATAATGAGCAGTACTATATATCAGAAATATTAACAAGCTCAACATTCAAAGTAGAGTCCAATAAACCAAAAATGGTGTGGTTGTGAGTTTATGAGGCAATGCAGGTTTTTCATCACAAAAATTTACTATAACACCCCCCCACACACACACACCTCCAAAAAAAATACAACTTAATATGAAAATAAATGACTGCTGCACAATTGTACAATGAGAGGAAATTTCGTAAGATAAAACTGTAATAAGAATTTATTTTTAAAACTTGTATCGTACACATTATGACATATGGAGAAGTTAGGAGTAAGAAATGTATTTGGTGCCAGTTCATTCCAACTGTTTATGTATTTAGCAGACGCTTTTATCCAAAGCAACTTTGTAACTAAGTTATATTACCATTGTGGGTAACAAGCAACTAACCCTAAACAAAATACGTGGACGATTGAACACTAGTCTCTGAGGTGACATTAAGTGAAAAGTACACAGCTTAGAGTAAAGAGAGAGTACAGAGGAGTAGGGGAAGGTAGGAGCTAATCTAGAAGATGTTCTCTGAAGAGCTAGGTCTTCAGGAATTTTAAAGATGGACAGGGACGCCCCTGTTCTGGTAGCTTGGTAGGTCACTCCACCATCATGTAACGACACATGAGAAGAGTCTGGACTGTCCTGAGCGTGGTGTAGCACTGCTAGCTGATGATCCTTTGATGACCGTGGTGTCTGAGCCACGATGTAAGCCTTAGCAAGAGGATTCAAGTAGATGGAGCCGTTCCTTTCAGGACTTTGTATGCTAGTTAGGGCTGGGCGGTATAACGGTTCATACCGGATACCGGTGGGGTTTTTTTTTTTGGTTATGATATGAATTTTTCATATACCGCTATACCAGTGAATAGCCCACACAGCGTCCCGGAAGTTGGCAGCAGGGACACATTTCACCGCGACACACAACACCGTGAAACTTTTGAACCAAGAATGGTGACTAGCGAGAGCTGTCATGGCAACTTACAAATTACGCACCCAGAAGAACTTATTCCAAAAAGAGGAGGCAGTCGCACATCTGTTGTTTCGGGGTTTTTCAGGTTTAAAACGTCGAACGTGACTGAGCAACGCTGTTAGCAGGCGGAGCTAGCCGACAAGGCTAACCCGCAGCTTGCTTCACGTACCCTTCACCTCCGCAGCTAAAACGGCTAGTAGCAGTCAGTTAGACATCCATTAAAGACGTGTTCGCTAAAGGGACCGCTGATGAAAAAAAGCCAGCGGTGGGTCGAGAAAACAACGCAAAAACGTTCCACGGTAGGTTATTTATATCTTAATTACTTCTGTCTTTTAACAAACATACTTTGAAGGGGTTATGTATTTACCTGCCTGTGACTGGACATGAAAAAAAACTATGATATTCTGCATATGAAAGTAAAATTGACTATTAAAAGCCGATCTAGTGCAGTAATTATTTCATAATTAAAAGACATTATGGGTAGTAACGGTCATGTAAAAAAATACCGTCAAATACCGTAAAACCGATATAATTTCAAGAAAAACCGTGATAAAATTTTTTTGTCATACCGCCCAGCCCTAATGCTAGTGTTACTGACTTGAATTTAATGTCAGCAGCAAAAGGTAGTCACCAGTGGAGCTCAGTGAACAGAAGGGTGATGTGCTTTTTTAGGCTGAAGACCAAATGCGTTGCTGCGTCCTGAACCATTTGAAGTTTCACAGATATAGTAAAGTACTCTGCTTGTTACAAATCTGCCTCTTTAGTTGGGATCACTTTGCCTCTTTTGGATATTATTCAACCATCCATTAATGATCATTGATGATAATTGGGGGGTTCTTTCAGGAGTTTGTAAGCTTCTGAAGTTTTTCTGACAAAACTGTTTGCTAAAGCTCCACTGACCTCCATCATTAATGAGTCTGAAACAGCTTTGTTAAGGCTTTGCAAGAAAAAAATAAACAGCTTTTCTTTTTTTTTTTTTTACTCTTCAGTGAGTAAAATGTTCCATTACTCTGCTAATCCAGCTGCTTTGAGTCATACAGCCTCAGCAGCATCCGAAAGGCTCAACACACCACTCTGCTGTAAATAGTCTGAACTTAAATAGCACTTTTTAAATCTTTCTTAAGGCCTTATAAAAT
This sequence comes from Callopanchax toddi, assembly GCA_006937965.1. Lineage (NCBI taxonomy): Eukaryota > Metazoa > Chordata > Actinopteri > Cyprinodontiformes > Nothobranchiidae > Callopanchax > Callopanchax toddi. Next base: position 695,516 of record SSNR01000108.1, on the reverse strand, counting down.
TCTTTACAACACATCTCTCATTTATCCATTTTAACACACACATTTTTTTTTTTTACAACTGCAGCACTGATGAGCAAGGTCAGTGTAGGGTTTGATGCTTTGCACAAGGACACTCCAGCACACGGAGAGAGTGGGGGATTAGGAAGCAACTCTCGAGCCGTGCTGTAAACTGAGCTCATCTCTCTGCTGTGTGTTTTACAATATCAGTGTACTGCAGTTCAAATAATCTTTGTAGTTTGACAACATAAACTTTTCTTTGTGTGTGATTATATAAAGTCTAAAACCAGATTGAGAGTGTGGAGCTCACCAAGCTCAGACGTGATGTTGTTTGTCCTTAGGCTGCCCTTATCTTATTGGAGAATACTGGGTTTTAGTGATGCTTGATAAGGCCACATGGCGTAACAATATCCAGTTATTATAGCTGAAGTGCAAGTACCAGGAAAATCAATGAAGGTAAAGTACAGTGTATCTGGTCATGCCACACAAACAATGGCTTGAAGCAGTGAAATCAAGTGCAGTCATTTTGACCCTTACCACATATACTGACTTGTTTAAAAAAAAAACTAACTGCAACAGAGATCAGTATTTGGAAGACTTCTGCTTCACTGTTGTGAAAACATTGCATCCTTCACATGTACAAATGACGAAAGTTAAAAACCCCTTACACTCACATTCATTCTTCCTCTAATAAAGTTTCGTGACTCCACAGGGAAGGCAATTAACTGTAAAGCAATGGTGTGCACATTCGCCGTGCCCCAAAATGATCATTTGCACATCAAACAGTCCCCACCTTCCTGCCACCAATTTGCATATAATTCCACAAAAGGTGCATCGGTGTCAAATAGAGGTCGTTTTTATGATGTAACAGCTCTGTTTCCTCTGCTGGCTCGTTCAGGTAGCTGCACCTGAACGACACACGAAACCAAGAAGAATGCAGTGCAGGTAAGGCAGAAAATAAAAATCAGTCCCAGCTGAGCCAAATGAGTTGCAGCAACAGATAAACAAGCTCAAAATAGGTTAGAGATCAAGGTCACTATTGCATTATTCTGAAGGAAAGTTATTCAAATACTTCCATAGACATAAGAAAACAGAATTAAAGATTTTTTTCCCAGTACAACTTAACGAAGCTCATTTACAATTAGACACGGACCAATTAATAAAGTCAAAATGGCAATTTCACAAAGTCTGTTTCAATACCTTCACAATTTTCCATCCGACTTCACGCAGTTAGAGTTTTATCAGGATCTTTTAGGTAGCAAAGAATGCATAACCTTTATGGGACATGTAAAACATGGAATAACACTTTCATTCTCCATCTGGTTGGTGGCAGCAGTCAGATATGAACCATAGCTGAAGGTTTCATGTTAAAGGAAGCCTCACTCATCACTTTCTGTCAAGTTCAAATAGTCCTGAAACAAACAATTGCAACAACCTTTGACAGTTAACCCGTCTAACAGTGGTAAAAAAATATCAACCTCATGATATAGACCTGCTGCTAAGGCTGCACAACGTATCAAAAATGTTTAGTCTCTGCTATATAGATGTGGCCAATATGGAATATCCCAAATGATTTCAATAGAACAGTCACCTTTACTATGAGGTATAACATGTAAGGATTGTGCACCAGAATGTGCAAAATTCTCCTGTATTTTCTCTTGTTTTGAGATTCAACTGCTGCCAGGTGTGTATCAGTCACAGGTGTATGAATGTAATCTGAGTAACAGCTATTGGACAGCATGGACATACTGTTTGTCCTAAGGTTGACCTAGGCCTGGGCGATAAATCGATTGAATGAATTAATTCGAATTTTTGGTTGCGGGCGATCTAAAAAACAAGTAAATCAAGTTTTTGTATAATGGCATATTTTTGGCTCCCCGGAGCTTCTGTAGAGCTAGTTCCACATAGCATTATTGCTAGCAACAACAACAGCGAAAACAATCACCAAAGCAGTCGCTTTGCACATATAGGGCCCTATAAAATCTGTTTTATCTTTTCCCAAATTCCAATAACCTCACGGCTCGTTTCTATTAATTTAGCTGAATGTTCAGTAGTACAGTTCGACCGGCTCCATGCTGCTGCCTGTTTTCAGACGTGACTGACTAGGAGCTCATCACATTACGCTGCCGGTCCATTGTCTGTCGACTAAACTTAAAGAGAAGTCATTCTTCAGATTCATAAAGGTAATCTGGATATTGTTCTGCCCTGAGCTTTGCACTAAACTTCGCGGTGTTGAATTTTCTGGAGGTGTTTCAGTGAGACTTTGTCGAAGTGGACCGTCTTTTTTCCTCTGTGTGGAGAGGAGAGCTGCGCTCTGCGTGCGCTGGTACGGTGGCGGCCAAAACACTTCGAAAAATATTATTTTCTTTACTAATTTGCAGAGAAGAGAATTCCATGAGATTCCACGTATTATACTGATTTCCATTTTGTTTGGGAATTGCAGTGATTTCGTCCGTTTTTTCCACATCTGCCGTTTGTATGTGTAGGGGGGAAATCGGAAAAAATTAGTAATTAGAATTACAAAGAAAAAAAATCGGAGATTTTATTTTTAGGCCATATCGCCCAGTCCTAGGTTGATCTTTAACAACCTTTGCCATTCCACAGCAATATGTGACCAGACTGGTGACCAGCATGAGGAGGACGTTGTAGCTTCAAGCTTTTGCAGCCATGTATGGATTTTCCTCATGCTACTGAGGCCCCTAACAGAGTAAAACGAAGAGGCAAAATGGACAATAGGCTTTGTTTTGTCCTTATTAATGTGGGAAGGTTCAATCAGTCAATCCACCATGAAATTTAGAACAACTATTGCGGAGGATTTTAGCACATTTTGGGGAGAATTATACACCCATTTAGACGTGTTGCTCAGTTCACAAATGTACAGTCCTTATAAGTTGTACATCTCTAAAGGTGACTAATAAGGCCTGGCAGCGATATGAGATTTATCATCAAGGAACAATATTAGGCGAAACATTATTATTAAAAAAATTAATAGCTGTCAACAAGTTTCCTTACTTTGTAAATGGTAAATGGCCTGTATTTATAGAATGCATTCTAGAGTGTTCTACACTCCCCAAAGCGCTGTACAACACAACAGTCATTCACACACACACACACACACACACACTGATGGCAGTTAGCTGCCCTGGTGTTAAGTTGATATTTTTGGTATTTATGGACCAATAACCAGCACAGCCAACACATAAAGATTGTTATGATTGATTATCATTAGTAATGTTGAACCTTGTTGTTTATTGCAACTGATAGCATCAATACAATATTCAATAGAACTGTAGTTTTTGTGTTTTCCCCATATGATGCAACAAAGCAAATAACTTGGCTAAAATCAGTTTGGTACATTTCCAATTTTACTGCAAAGAACAACTAAAAACAAAAATGATATTTATTCTGCAAAGTCAGTTCATGAGGCAGTCACTTCGACTTCTGTTAAAGTCTTCCAACATTGTGTGGATCAGTTTCAAAATTATGACAGTTTTAAAAACGTCCAGCTGGCACTCTGTTCTTTTTGCTGACTGGCTGTGCTGATTGTAGATAGCACAACTGTGTGTGTATGCAATAAATGCATGAACCAACATACTCGCCTACATGTATTTGTGGGATTTTTTACAGGTTTTTACAGCTGCAACAGTTAAAGTGACAGATTTATCATAGTTTGTAAAACTGGAGTTCTAAAGAAATACAAGGGATAGTTTATTTGTTTATTTATTAGGATCCCCATTAGTTTCCACCATAGTGGTTACTAATCTTCCTGGGGTCCAATTCACAAAATATACAACATCACCATAAACAATTGCTACAGTAAAATAAAATCACACATTTCAAATTCAAATAGTGATCACATAAAGCTGGAAGTCCTTTTCATTGTTGGGGTTTGGTCTTCACAAATACAAACTATGGATCACATTCCATTATTCAGTGTGATGCTGATAACCTAATCTTATAGATTTATCACATCTTTGGCTTTGATGATATCAATGGCTGAAGCTTCACTTTAACTGTCCAGCAGGATTGACCCTCTAGTTTGGATACCTGCATTATTTATGCATTTTCTCTCCTCAGAAGGACACATTAAATATTTGTTAACTTGTAAAAGCATCATGCAACACTCAGCACCTCACAAGTATCCCTTTTCTACTCAAGGGCCTCTTTTACTGTGACACTGCTGCCATTAAGGCTGAGATTAAGGACATCGATATTAGAAATAAACAATTAAAGCTCTAAGAAAAGAAAGGAGGGAAAGTAAAGTTCTGAATAAGTATGTCTAATGCAACAACACTATAACGTTAAATACCTTAAGACTAAGCCCAGAATAATTGCTCTGGACCAACGTTTTTTCTTGCAGGCAAAATTTTAATAACCTCAGTAAAAATCTGATGAACTGCCAGTAAAACCACAATAGAAACAGAACCGAATGTAGGAAACTTTTTAGTTCTTTGTCCTTCTGTGCTGAGGTGAACCTTATAAAAAGTATTGGAAAAAGCAAGATATCTGATCCATTAGTTGCTTTAATTCTTGTTCTTTGAATAGTCCCAATAAATCATCTTTAATCACTAAAGAGCCAATGAACGTATTTCTAATTTCATTCTCAAGCAACCAAATTTGCTAATTGATTGCACTGGATACATTCTCATTTTCTTTTTCTGAGGTGATTAATTAGGCTGCATGTTAGAAATGATATTGTAATGCACATTCACACATGTTCACACTCCAAACATGAAAGATAACTGATGAATTACACACACTCTTTGTGTTTGTCTTGGGAAAAAAAGGCCAGAGGATTTCGAGCAAATCATATCTCCATTACTTATTGATTTTTTTCCCCCACAGTCTAATCACCCATCTTTCCAAAACATGTAATGGATCATCCATTTCTGATATTTTCTGGCTGACAACATGAATTTTCTGAGATCACAACTCAAGATTTGGTGATTAAATTAACAAACGTGTGAGACAATCGGCTCTGATGTCATGGCTGGTTAATTAGCCCTGTGATGCATTCTTTACCAAGAAATGTAGCAAAAATAATTCTGATGAGAGAGTGGCTTAAAACGAAGGTTGCAGCAAATTAAACATGATCTATAGATCATTTTAAAATCCTGACTCTGACTTTCAGGGCCCTACATGGTCAAGCTCCTCTTTATGTTACTGAACTGATAAAGCCGTACGCTCCAACCCGAGTCCTCAGGTCCACAGACCAGAATCTCCTAACAGTTCCAAGGACCAGATAGAAAAGTCGAGGTGATCGCTCCTTCCAGTCTGTTGCACCTCGACTTTGGAATGAACTTCCTTTAGTTTTACGCTGTATAGACAGTCTGGACTCCTTTAAAAAGCAGCTGAAGACCCAATTATTTAAAACTGCTTTTAAATAACTCTTTTATGTTCTCTTGTTGTTGTTTAACGATTTTAATTTGTAATGATATTTTGTTTGTTTTATTGATTTTATTTGTTTTTTTATCATGTTTGATTCTGTTTTCTGTGAAGCACTATGTGATTTTTTTCTGTGAAAGGTGCTATAGAAATAAACTTTACTTACTTACTTACTATACCAATGGTTCCCAAACTTTTTTTGCCCCCCCCCCATTCTATGTCCCAGACGTGTCTAATTGCACACCCCCAATCCCTGGATGGAGATCTTTGACATTTGAACAGATTCCTGGTACCTACGAATTATTAATGTTACAAATTTTCGATACTTTTGAGTGTTTAATAATTAAATCATATGTAACCAGGATTACTGTGAGAGTCGCGCGTCCTACGGTCAGTAAACGCCCCTCGCATTTCCATGTGATGCGCTTATCTTGTAAAGACGGCGGGTGTGTTTGAGGGAGTGCTGATCAAATGTTTGGAAGTCAGCAGGAGGTTACTACACTGGATTAAGCTGACGGTTCACTTAACTAACTGCTTAGTGTTTTTAAATTAAAACCCAGCTCTGTTAGCCATTAGAAAGTAGCGCTGCATCTTTAGTAAAAACAAAAGAAACAAAGAAAACGACTCACCATAAAGTTGATTAAATACGAACACATATGGAATCAATCGACAGAGTTGTTACAAGCTGTCAAGAAGGATTCTTTGAATAAATAATACCCATTTGACAAGATAAACAGCCCAGCAGTTCGCAACTTTGCCCCGGAACTAAAACTTAAAGTTATTGTTGTCTTCAAAATAAAGGTCTGCTCGAAAGAGTTCACATGATTGACAGAAAAAAGACTCAAGAGTTCATCCAAATATTGTCCCACAGCTCCACACAGTAATGGTATACATGTTTATTTACACATTTTTATTGAGTGGGGAAAAAAACACTGTAAATGTGAAATTATTTCAAATTTCCGCCATTACAGTTTTGATCTTGCGCGCGCACCACAGTTTGGGAATCCCTGATCTATGGTATGGTATGATCTAGCATAATTTTATTTTTATAAAGGAAGAAGAGCTTACTGTACTTTTCACCAAACTAGTGTTGGGACTTATGGCTCTGAAGGGAGCCGTTCACCTCAAAGAGCCATTCAAAAAATGAGCTCTTTTAAGTTTTTTTTTTTTTTTTTTGCATTTTTCAATATATTGAAAGAGAAATATTACATAGAACTATGTTTGGGGACACTCTTTGTTGCGACACATGTGCATCGCTAATTAGCTTCCCCGATAGAACTGATGAGTTCAAGTTGCTATGCTAACTAATGTTGTTTAAAAAAAAAACCTGTTCTGTTTCAGCCAGAGATTTACTGTATTGTTGTTGAACATTGCCGCCCAGCCTCAAACGTCACAGTAAATACAAAAAAATGTCTCCTTGTTCACAGTGAAGAGCCGTTCAAAAGATTTGACTCATCATAAACGTCACATCACTAAACCAAACAAAGAATGCATTATTTATTATTTTAAAAAGGAACATCCTGATCCAGTTGAAAGTACTGAGGTCCCGATCGAGGCGATTTTTGTTACTGACCAGAATCTGAGTAGCTCACCATTCAGCTCATTGTCTCTATTTTTAACCATCTGTACGATTTTACATCAGTAAAACTGCTGCTGTTAAATGTCTTGTGACACGTCCACATGTCTGTGGTATGAAAGTGTTCTAAAATGCAAAATGATATAAATATTTCATTCAAAGCCGCATGCTATGCTCAGCAGTAACACGCAGTCTGCTCAAATATGTTTTCAAAAACCTAATTAAATATAGACGCTGCAGCTTTAAGTTGCATAAATTTCGTCTTCATTTTTCATTTAATCTTTTGGCGGACAAAGCCAGAGGCGCTTCCAGCCTCCTGACTGAGCTCAGAAAAAGATAATAGACAAAATAAACATTTTTTTCTGCGCAAAAACAGGTAAATTGATAATTAGATTTATTTCTCTCTCTCTTTCTGGGATCAATAAATATCTATCAAGCTGTATAATTAGGAGTATTTGTTGCTTTTGCTTCACAAGGTCTACTTCTTTGACAGTTTTCCTTAGGAGGAAATATTTTTTTAGCTGACATTGATGAGAACCTGCCTTCAGTAGAAAATCGCTCCTCTATTGTTTCACCTCAGGATACAATCATGCCCAATGCTATTTAAATTCTCTGATTACAATTCAGACCTTCAAACTGCCTTTTGTTTTTAGTAGATGAGCTGCTGCATTGTGAATTAATTTAACACTTCAGCTCTTTTCCTTTTGGCACAATTTACATATCAAGTGTGCCTCTAATCAATCTGGATGTGCCTATAAGTAACTTGTTATGAAAAAAAAGAATATCCCTGCCTATTTTTAATCAAACTTAATGGCGTATCAATTTCCCATCTTCTTGTTAATTGAAAAAAAAAAGTTCACAGATAAAATGCATTATGTTATAAGCCCGTAAGACACGGTTATCTTTATGATAAAGCATATCAAACCTCCTGATCAAGACAGAAAAGCTGACTTTAGAAAAAGATAATCCTGTCAAGAAAAAAGATGGTAAAAAAACAAAAACTGGGGCACACAGAGTTTCAACAACCTATTAATGCAACGTCTAGTCCGTCTTCCTTCAGTGAAAAGCAGACAAAGAATAAAGGCCACTAAACAAACAGGCAGAGTTCAGATGGCTGGCTGAAGCTGCCCAGAGGCTCATTAAAGCAGCTCGCCTCACTTCTTAAAACCAGCTTCACTCTCCGAGTCACAGAAAGCCCCTAACTGACAGAATATTTCATTAGAGCTCTTGAATATTTTATTTGAGTACACATCTTCAAATGCATTTTCCGTATCCTTTCATGCATTAGAAACTGGGAGCAGCAACAATTAAACACGCTCATTTGCATATTAAGAAAACCTTTAAGCAGTCAGCTGAAGTTCTGGTCCATGGTTTTTAGCAGTACTTTGTGAGCGATTTAAGGGACGGAGAGATGAGTGCAGTTAATTCCCGCTCCGGCTTGTGGCGGAGAGGCCCATCAGCAGGTTCATCAACATACCTCACAATGCTGCTCATTACAGCCCCTGGCTACCCGAGTCCCCATCTCAAGGCCCATAGAAACCAACATCTAGCTCCCTCGGCCCATCTGCCACGGGATTACCATGGCAACCGCTCTTTCCCCCCCAAAAAAACCCTTTACGGATTTTTTTCTCCTTACATCTAGACTGGTGAAGTACATCAAGATAAAGTTGCAACAAATAAGTGAATTAATTAAAAGAAATAAATGTAGTAACACACAAGGACGGTATATGAAAATAGCTTGTAAAACTGATATAATTATTAAATTAGCATATTGCACTGGAGCCATTTTTCTCAGATGTGGCAGCTACTGTATCTTATGATTTGTATAACTGCTGCTTATTTATGAGACGTGCCGACTACCCTCAAATTCAACCTCAGCGTCCCAATTTATCATCGCAAAGAGAACAAAAGCTCCGACAGAAACTAATCAGGCTGTGTTTAAAATCTTGAATATAGTGATAATAATTTGCATATCTTAAATTCTGCCTCGATTGCACTGTGTCTACTGATTGACAAATTATGAAAAATGTCTCAGTTTTTCCAAACACGCAAGAATTTGTTAGCAAAACTTGAGCGAGGAAGATAAGCGACAGTCGTTGTTAGTTTTGCCCAACTTTTTTCGTGCAAAGAAGTAAAAATAAATATGCAGAAATTATGCAGATGGACCAGTGCTTTTCAACTATAAAGACAAATGCAAACATTTTTTTTAATGTGCCATGCCTGTAGTTGGGAAACAAGAAAACTCAAAGATTAAAACTCTGTAAACATACTGAGTCACAGGATTTCTGCCAAAAGAAGAAACATTTCTTACACATTATTTTCAATATACAGTAAATAAGCTGCTGTGCTGTAATTCATTAGGGTCTTTAATTAATATGCTGATGAAAGTTCACAGTCATTCAGGGAATGGTGATTCCAGTGGCTTCAAACAAAGACAGCTGGGCTTTTTCTTGGTTTTTACAGATGCTTTTCTTCCAATTTGAGAAGCTTCTCAAATTCTAAATGAGACGTGTTGCATTCTGAGCATTTAAACTGTTGTGAGCGATTAAATTAATGTGAGCTTTCTTATATATGTAGCGTTTCATAAACTCTATTTTTAGTTTATAATTGGCACACACTTCTGTGAGATTATTAGGTTAGTTTTTGTCGGTTTTACACTGACCTGGTTTGACTCAGCTACCTTGACTAAAATAATGGTTTCACAGGTACTCTAGGTTCTTTCTGATGTCACAGTGAGTAGATTATGCATTTAATATTGACGAATAGAAGTCTGAGTCGGAATTAGACTTTACAGGTTTTATTTATAAAAAGACGGACGAACAGTACAAAAGATAAGCAGGTAGCATGAGGTAATAAGGTTGAAGCTTTTGGGTCAACACGGTGTTATTGTGTTCTAAATTGAATCTTTAAAATAAAGTTTTAACGATCTGAGTCACATGGTGGTTAAGACTAGGGTTTGTTCATTTAGATTAGTTTGGTTAGAATGGAGGAGGAGTTGAAGCCTCATCAGCTTTGAACAAGGTCTCGAGAGACACCTGCTTGTGTCTCTACCTCCGTCTCTCCCTCACTACGGGGACTGATCAGAAATGACTTCAGCATGCCTGCTGAAATGCCTCCCTTGCTGACCGGGACGTATCCACGGACTGTCCGGCGAGGTCCTCGGCGGCCACGCCTTCCAGGACCACCACTTCAAGCCTGGGGACTCCAGCCTCAGCTCGTGGAGAAACCGACGCCTGCCAGATCCAGGAGCGTCCACCTTTCAGTGAGCGAAACACCACTTTCTGATCGAGAGGCCTTGCTTTGATAAAGCTTAATTCTTCCAAACTAAATTAAGCTTCCAAATTCCATCCGAACTCAAAATAGCCCTAAATTGACTCTTAAAGTCACAACTAGGTTAACTAAATTAACTAACTTCCCTAGTCATTAAAACATATGCTACGGTCGGTTAAAACTCACAATTAAAACTATCTTTAAACATCCTCAACATGTTTAAGAATATTAATTGTGTTTACATCAAACTTTCAAACTGTCTTATCTGTCTGTGTTCTTAGGTTTTTCAAATTAAATGATTGTTCAATCTTTACCTTGTCTCAGCTTCACATTATTAATAAGGTATTTCAATTCACTGTACTCTTTTCAAAGAACCTAAAGATACCTTCAATAAATATTAGCTATTATCAGGGTTAAATGACAGTTTATCACCTTTCATTATAATCCAAAAATAAGCTTCCGATATTTATATGAAGAGGGTGTAGTTAAAATAACTAATAGTTATCTCAAACGCTACATATATTACTCCCCCTTCCTCTTGTTGATGTCCTGGCCCAGAAAAGAACATCCTAACAACCTCACAAGGAAAGTAATGCCTGGAACTTTGTAAAACAACCTTAAAAAAAAATCAAAACGTTCAACTATTTTTATTGATAGATGCATATTTATTCATGAAACAAATATGGTTACTTGTCCAACAGTACTGTGCCGTTTGTTTTTTGCAACCACTTCTCTTGCAAGTAAACAAAATGAGATTTACAAGTTGTTATCACCGATGCATCAAAGGTCAACAAAGGTAATTAAAACAAACTAAATACAATCATTAGAATCAGCACCTTAAGTGTTTCATCTTAATGAGGTATGCACCAAGGACTCGGGATCATCAGTTTCTCATTTGACCTCCTCAGATCATTTTCTGCTTATTCACTGTATCTCCTTCACTTAGTTAATTGTGGTCTCCACATTTTCTGTATCTTGTTGTAATTAGCGTTCACTTTTCAAGGTTTAACTGGCAGACAGACACAAAGACATGAGCATTGTGTCTGATGCTTAATAGCGGTTGGTGCCTTTTCTTGAATTCTATATAATAATAACTAATAATGACAATCCATACATTATTGGAAGTTATGTGGATAATTAAACTTGGTTACCGCCAATGGTTTGCAAAACAAGGATCTGGCGTTTACCACTCAAAGGTCTCATCAGACTAAGAAGCCCATGTTGAGCTGATTTGACTCTATCAGGGTATCAGCGGGTCCTTAAAAAGCCTTAAAAGGTCGTAAATTTGCATTTTCAAAATGAAGGCCTTAAATATCATTTAAAAATGATAAATAATTCTTAAAGTCAGTGTCCAAAGGTCTTAAATTTCTAGGGCCCCTATGATTTCTGGGTTACGAAGATCTGAAACTCAGCAGTACACCAGACCGCAAGGGTCTAGAAGGGTCTAGGTCACTTAAGGCTGTTATTACCTCGTTAATTCAGTAAAAAGGGGCTTTAAAAATTATTTGTAGGTGAATGCAATACACTTCCGTAAGATATAATGCAGATCAATTATCTTGATTAGGGATGTTCCGATACCACTTTTTTCAAAACCGATCTGATACCGATACTTAAATCTGAGTACTCGCAAATACTGAGTACCGATACCGATACTTCTACCACACAAAAAAATGCAAAAAATTGGAATACAGGTTTTAATTTTTCTTCTCTGCTTTTTACAACAAATAACTGAGTTAGATAAAAAAATAAAATATATTAATAAAAATGATCACAAAACTAAAATATAAGGTGAAAAATAACCATTTTCTGTGATTTCACAGTGAAATTATTGCAGTTTTCCACATTTTAACCAAATAAAATGAACTATTTAGCACCGTCTCCAGCTCTCAACCCACACTGTTCCTCTTTAGCTCAATAGCTCCCCCTAGTGTTCAATATAGGACACTACAACATAAATCACAAGTCACAGACAGTAGTGATGTGACGTTCATGAACGAGCTGAATCGTTAGAATGGCTCTTCACTGTGAACTAGGAGAACCGAGTCTTTGTAGAGAACCGTTCATTTTTTGGGGGGTGACTGTAAGCACTATGCATGCCTGCTTTGTATTCACTTTTTAATTTCATGGCAAAACAAACAAAAGCCTGTTAATGCAGGCAGGGGGTCTGAGGGTGAAAGGGAGGGGTGTGGAGAGGAGTTATTGTTGGGAAAGGTCTTGGGTGATGAATTGGTTGGAAGTGTGAATGGCTGCTTTTCAATAGGATGAGTTGAAACTTTCAAGATAACAAAAGAAGTCAAGCTGCCTTCATTGTCAAAGGTGCAGCTGTGCCAATGGGTGTGGCTGTCAGTTGCGAACAGACCACTTATCAGTGTTAATCGGTCCAATCACTAACAGACAGTGAAGCCACTGGTATCGGGTAACTTTAACCGATACCGATGCTGGTATCGGTATCGGCCCATCCCTAAACTTGATGTTATTTTTTTTGCACTTTCACTTCTAATAAAGGTTTAGTCAGAACTATTTTTAAGGTGGTCACATCCCCTTTCCCATTCCGTGACTGTAAGGTCTTAAATTTGCTCAAAGCAGCCTTTAAATAGGTCTTAAAAGGTCTTAAATTTGGATTCCTTGAAGCAGCAGATACCCTGACTATGCATTGACAACATGAGAAAACAACCAACCATCCCAACATTCAAATTTAATGCATTTAGCGCACATAGAATAAATAAAAAACAAACAGTAGAGTCATTTGTTCATATCATCTGCAATAAACTTCAGTTTATAATGGAAACATAACAACAGCCATGTGTCTTTTGAAGCCCATTTGAGAACACCGTGATAAATATTGCATGCTTGAGATGTGTTCTTATTGAACTGTGTATGACAGCTGGCCTCAGTGTGTGAAAGTAGTGTTTTTCAGGACAGACGGATCATGACATCTCTGAACAAAGAGGAACCTCCTATCAAAGAGCTGCCATGGAGCGGCAGCACACAGGAAGAGGGTCTTATCATGTTCATGCCTGAAATATTTATTCAACACAATAGCCACTTACAGTCACTGTAGCTCAAGTGTGGCATAACAGAGAACCACAGCAAGTTGTTACAGGGAGAGCTTTTAAGTGGGTTTGGTGGAAAGTTATGAACAATTAATGTCTTACCAGTTGTAGATATCTCCTTGAACAACCTCAGTTTAGAGAAACACATTAGATCAGATAGACAGGCTAACAACATTAATTTCAGGATTTTTATAACGGTTCTGCAAAAAATTCTGAGAGAATTTAGCAAAGGCTGCAGGGTGGTGCAGTTGGTTTGCATGTTTTTCTGTGTATACATCTTGATTCTTTGATTTCCTCCTAAACATGTTAGGTTAATTATTTCCTCTATTGGCTGTAAGTGTGTGTGAGTGGCTGTTTGTCTTCATGTGTCACAGGAAGAAGCAGGTGCAGAAAATAAGTGATTAAATAATTCATTTGCAAGACATATAAAGAAATGTGGGGCTGAAGTTACACGCTGAAGTGAAAATACTATAAATAGAACGTTCTGTCACAGCTTCCACTCAAGAAAACGTATGCCTCTCGTCTCGTCTTCTTCCGCTTATCCGGGTCGCGGGGGCAGCATCCCAATCAGGGAGTCCCAGACGGTCCTCTCCCCAGCCACTTCCACCAGCTCCTCCGGCAGGATCCCAAGGCGCTCCAGGGCCAAACCAGAGACATATTTTCTCCAGCCTGTCCTGGGTCGACCCGGGGGCCTCCTGCCGGCAGGACATGCCTGAAACACCTCCCTGGGGAGGCGTCCAGGGGGCATCCTAACAAGATGCCCGAACCACCTCAACTGGCTCCTTTCGACATGGAGGAGCAGCGGTTCTACTCCGAGTCTCTCCCGAATGTCCGAGCTCCTCACCCTATCCCTAAGGCTGAGCCCGGCCACCCTGCGGAGAAAACTCATTTCGGCCGCTTGTATCCGCGATCTCGTTCTTTCGGTCATTACCCAAAGCTCATGACCATAGGTGAGGATTGGGAGGTAGATCGATCGGTAAATCGAGAGCCATGTAGTGCAAAAGTAACAGAAATATAAAAGTTTAGAAAATGATCTTTGCATGAACCATTGTGACATTTTTGAGATTAGAGTTGTTTTTTTCCAAAGCAATCCACTTCAAAGTACCTGAATCAAAGTTTAGTGTAAACCAAACATTTTTATTTTTACTACCAATTTGAAAAGTTTGGACAAAAAGTTAGCTAATATTTGTATTATTATCCACTATCTCTTTCCAGCTTCACATTCTATATATATTTTGATTATATTCTAGTATAAGGTGATGCCTTAAATAAACTCCGATTAACCACATAAAAAAAATCCTCTTATTTTGAAGGTCTGGGCTGCCTGTAATCTGACAAGCACAGGGGGAGCATCATGACCAGACAGCTGCCAGAGCCTGAATGAAAAACTGAAGGATTACAGGCAATGTGCTGTGGGCATTATATTATAACACTCCTGTGGAATATCAGAAGACACCATAAAAGATTTTTATTGGCTTAGGCGAATTGTTATGAGGAGATAGCCACAGCTCGTCTCATGTATATAACTGCGGTTGATTGTTTCATCTGTTTTGTTTTTAAGAGGAATGTTTCTACTACAATTTGCCATTTTGTGTGGTACATTCACTCGGCATTTTTATGCGATCCCATTGCCGTGCACTTTCACATAGGCAACAAAAATGGCTTTACTGCTCTTATTGCTTTTATGCTTACTTCATTTATATTCACAGTATGGCCCCCACTCTTTTGCAAAGTGTCTATCTTTATCACTTTATCACTGCATTGCCCATATCCACATTCATTTATGCCTTCATAAAGCAAGCTTATATCTATGGCGGTGCTCATTCTCATTATTGACATCTTGCAGAATGTTGTTTTTAGTGCTAATATACATAGCTCACAGGTGTTATCAACAGAGACAGCCTACTGAAAACAGAACTGTCAAGACAACGGCTTAATTCACCTCTATTACAAGACTAAAGTATACAGGACATACCACATTTACTCTCTCTCTCTATTTAGCTCATTTAAATGTTCAGTGCTCCTTTTTTTTACAAGTCGACACCATTTGTTGAGGCAGTAAAGCAACTCCGTTATATATATATATATATTTAGGGTGTGTGTTGGCAAGAATCTGGCAATATGATATGCATCACGATACAGGGTAACGATACAATACGTTGCAATATATCCCGATACTAAAAGTGATGCAATATATTGCAATATTCATTAATTTAATTGTTGGGAAATTGTTGCAGCTGAACAGAAAAGTTAACCGCTTCAGTTGTCCGCTGAGCAGAATCAATTAGCTTTATGCTAAAATCAGCCTTTAATGCTACGTCATCATGGTATCTAGGCACATGTGCTCACAAATTAGTCATGTTGCCCGAGTATTTGACTCTGTCGTTGCAGATTTTACAGGCAGTGTTCCCGCGGGGTCTTAAAAGCATTGCATTTATGAATTTGGAAATAATACCTTAAAAAGACTTGAAAAAGTCTTGAATTTTGATATCTGGGTCTTAAAATGTGTGCTGTATGTCACTTCTCTATATCGCATTTCACCTCAAAGATTGAGGATTGATGGAACATATGTTCAAGAATTTTTGTTTTTCCTTGTTGGTAGGTCTGTGAAATGGGCATTACATTTTTATATAAATGGTCTTAAAAAGGTCTTTAAAAGACTTGAATTTGACTTGAAGAAACCTGTAGGAACCCTGTACAGACTGTGTAGCTCCTGTCACAGTCTTTACTACATTTCTTTGTTTTGAAACCAAAATATGTCCACACATCAGATTTGAAAGCGGCTGGGGCCAGCTGCATCCTCTCTGTTTCATTCATCAGATAGCTGTGTGGAGTTAGCAACATGTGCCACTCACCGGTACTATTGTGAGATCTCGATTTTCCATGGAAGCGCAGGACAGCTGAGGACTGACTGCAGCCAACAAGCAATCGGAGGTTGAAATGCAACACAAACCACTGTTGATTTTTGTATGTAAATTGTTAATTTAAAAAAAAATTGATATTGTGCTTTAAGAATATCAATATAATATTGTGACATGAAATATCGCGATATATCACTGAATTGATTTTTTTCTTAGGGGGTGTAAGAAAAAATCAATTCAGGGATATATCGCGATATTTCATATAAAATAATAAACGGTGGCGCAGTTGTTAGCACTGTTGTCTCACAGCAAGAAGTTTGCAGGTTTGAATCCCAGCCTTTCTGCGTGCTTCAGTTTCCCCCCACAGGTCACAACATGCCCTACATTTTAATAATTGTATGTCACTTACAAAGTGTCAATTTCCACTTACGTGGCACATTTTAAATGGGGCTCTAACAAGCATTTCCAAAGTAAAAGCATTTCTATTCAGATTTATTTCAAATTGTGATCATTTGAAAGCATCAATAATTACATTTGATCAATGAAAATGCAAAATAAAATGGATAAGTTCTAAGACAACACATTTCCTTGGGAATCATTGATTTTTTTCCCTCTTCAGACACTGGATGCAACTTTCAGTGTCTGCAGTATAACGACCTGAATTCCAGTCCGCTGGGAAGGAAGTGGGAATGTAGGATAACAAACTGCACGAGGGACCTTGGTACGGTTCAGCTTTAACATATGCACCAATTACAGTGAGCGCAGCATGCATCCTTTTCCAAACACTGCTGAATGCGCCACACACCCCCTGAGAAAACATCTGCCTCTGTAGACTGATCCCAGTTCTACTCCCATGTTTACGCTCACATTATTCTGGTACACAGGAATGTGCACACATGCACCAATGCACATATAACACACACACTAATTAAATTAAAAATGGCTGTTTTTGTTGACTGATGAGGCCCATTTTCCCCTCTTACATATCAAAATAGATTTATTATGTAGAACTTTTCTGGTTAAATTAATTCCAAATGTACCAAAGAGGTGATTTGTACAAATTAAAACATTTATAGTTTCTAATGTTTGTCCTGACACAAGCACATGCATCACATCTGAAACATCATTTAGGTTCAGATGAATTATGTGAAAATGTCCATTTTAAATGAAAACATGATGATATTAGGTTGCATGATTAAGCCAATCAAATACAGAATAAAAAGAAAAATACATTAAATTACTGTTAAGTCAACAACAACAAAATACCAGCTTATCAGCTGTTATGACCAAAATTATTACAGATTAATCCAGACTGTATTTTCTGCTTTTATTGTCCATAGTAAGAAAAAAGGAGCAAAACACATTTTACTTTCATCATATTCACTTCAGAAAATAAGATTTTTTATAATACTAATAAAGGTTGTGATATATTTTAAAAACATATTAATGAAATAATTTTAAAAAAAATTATGTTTAGGCAATAATAATGTGAGCTTTGTCATTTAAAAGGTTAATGAAGTATAGCTAACATTTTTTTAGAAAAGGAATAAAGCTAAAGCTTAAAGTGATAATATGCAACTTTTTCATATTTTTAAATCTTTTCCTTGAGCCAGTCTGTGCTAATATGACCCTTTACAGAGTTAATGAAAAGTCACTTAGCCCCATCTGGTGATTAGATCCAGAATACCACGATTGCAAGATCTCAGTCGCCGTCACGGTACCCAGGAAGTCACGTGTCTCACGAGGGTTAGGCTAACCCAAAGTGGCTAGCTGTTATGCTAGCTCCGGAGTGTTTTTAGCTCATGATTCCTGATTTTTTCAATCTCTCCCTGCTTGAACACAGCTGATTTCTTTGAAGGAGTAAATAACCGCTCCTGTAGAAAGCTATGAAGGCTGAGGAGACATTTCAACAGGTAGATTTAGGCGTTAATAAGCTGAAACAATGGGCTAACTTTTTAATGGCAGTGATTTAAAACGGACACCAGAGGGCACCCAAAACTGCATATTATCACTTTAAAGTTGCAGCACATTTAGACATATCTCCGATTTAAAGGTCCCATACTATGCTAAAGTCACTTTCTAAAGCTCTTTCAACAGTCATATCACTCCCAAAGACTGTATGAGACACAAAAGTGAGAAAATATTTTCACTGTTTTCTCATTTTTGGGAAATGTGTTTTTTTTAGCTAATGCAAAAACAGGTGGTTTCAAAATCTTTCCCCTGCTGACGTCAAGACCACGCCTCTCTAGAGGACAGAGCCAATCACGAGCACTTTAAAAACCACGGGAGCGTGCATTGTCACTGCCCGATCTGTAACGGAAACCCGATCGGTTCTGCGCATGTGCGAAATGAGTCTACATCCGCTGAAGCTTTTTACGGTAATTATGGGTCAGAGTATCTGTTAGGATGTTAAGAGTAATAAGTATTTATTAAAAAGTTTACAATAATGACAACGTTTCATATAATGTCGAAGACAATGAAAAATAAAAAGGGAGTTATGGATCAGGACGGCCCGATCCTTACTGCGCAAAGTCGGACGGTACGGATCAGGTCTACCCGATCGGTTCCGCTCATGTGCAGAACGCGTGTACTCGCAGTGAAGTATTTTACAGTAGTTACGGTTCAGAGTATCTTTTAAGGTGTCAACAAGTATATATTAATCTATATACATACATAATGTATTAAAATGTTTATACACGTAGGTATCCATTGTTTAAATGGTCCGCTCAGTCGAGAAAGAGGCAAAGCTGTTGGTAAAAGCTAAGGGCTAACTGGGAGCTAACCGTCTCATTCAAAAGACTTGAATGTCGCTAAGTTGGCGAAAAAGAGGAAGTGATGTAGGCTTTGCGCAGAACTGATCGTGCTTCCGGTTACAGATCGGGCAGTGACATGCATCCTCACAAATGTTAGCAAACAGTCATGGCGAAGCTACAAGCAAAGCACAGCAGTTGCTTCGTAGATGGTTGCATCAATTAGCACAAAAGTATTTTTTTACTCCCTTCATCTGAGACCCTGAAAACCCACAGACGTCTCGCAAATGCGCTGAGAAGAGAGATGGACGGGGCTCAACTCCGCAACTGCCCCGCCCATTTAAAATGAAGGATTTGCTTCAGGAAGTGGATTGAGCCGGTGGAAAAACAACAGCTGCACTTAAAGTAAGGGTCAATTTGACCAATGCGTAGCTTTTACATGTTATTGACATGTAAATGAATTGATTCAGAGTGGATATAAAGTGCATAATATGTGATCTTTAATAAAACATTCAAAAAAATCTAATATTGTCAGTACATCTTTTTATTGTTTTAAGCATACTAATGTTACAGTCTTACAGTGAATTATGACAGCTTCGTCCTGGTCACCAGGGCTTGCTGTTTATGTTTTCCAGTATTTTTGCTCCCTTACAGGTTGAGATGGGCTGTAATAATGAGCCCAACTGGGAGCACTGGCCTTTCTTCTCAAGTGTGTTTAAAATCATGAAACATGCCTTGGGATTAATTTCCCTTCTCATGCACTGAACCCACATTTTTGCAATTTAGTTAAAGAGGCTCAAAAGTCATTTGACAATAATATTCCAGGCTGTGTAGTCAACATGTTTGTAGTGTGGCTTCAAAAATCTAAAGTTGGTGTAAATTTTTAGAATTATGTCATAAGTTTCCAAGAAAACCACGGAAACGAATCTACCCATTTGGGTAAATTGTAAGGACAGAAGAGGAAGAAGCACCACTGAGTGAGCTCTGCAGCATAAAAAGGTCTGGGCGTCCTCCGTGGTAAAGAAACACCTCTTCACAACATTCAGCAACAAGGAGAACACTCACCGGGAGGTAGACGTGTCATTATCCAAGTCTATTATAAAGAACAGACTTTATGAGAGCAAATACAAAGAGTTCATCTAGAGGTGAAAACCACTCATAAGTCTCATGAAAAAAAGACCAGATTAGAATGCCAAAAAAAAAGAAAAGAAAAGGACAGACAAGATCTGAAGCTGCATTCTTTGGACATAAACCTGTATTAGAATAAAAGGTAGAACAAAGGAAACTATTTTAGAACTGCTCATAATATAGAACTAAGAGTGTCAGCTCTAAATTAGGAGGGCTTTGTGTAAAGTTACACGTAGCTTTCTTTGACATTAGGAAGCTAAATGAGTTTAAAGTGTACAAAAAGGAAAGTTTAAAAATGTCTCATTCACATTTACTGACTTATTCAATTAGGGTTAATGGCAGCTGGTGTCCTTCAGAGCAGTGTGCACACTGTACACACTCACTCCTCCCGCTCAATTTAGAATAGCCAGTTAACATTCTAGTTTCTCAACTGAGGGAGAAAACTGCAGAAAACTCACACACGATGCACAAGAAGGACATCCATAAAGACCCAGGGTTGCACAGGCTGCACCTGCAGCAGATACTTATAAAACTGCACAACTTGTAAAATGAAAAGAGAGAGAGAGGAAAACAACCAAAACATGTTAATAATAAAGTAATTTATGCTTTCTGCTAATCAAAAATGTTACTAAAATCACTTCTGGGAGTTCTTTTATTCATTTTCTTTAAAATTTGTTTTGCACTTTTTATGATGTGTGGATTTTGTTGCTTTTTGTCTTCAAAAACAAGAAAATACATCTAGTTGTCTATTTAAAAAGTTAAGTTTTTTTTAAGTTTTATGAACCACATATGGTCTAACATCAATGAATCATCGTGAAATTTCAAATACAGCATGCATTTTCATTTAATTATCTTTGATTTTCAAGATCAATAAATCAAGACTTTCACACTGAAAGTATTAAATTGGAATTTCACCAGATTTCAGATTTATATCAATTATGCCTGTAAGCATAATAAGCAATAGAAAAGAGATTTGATGCATGTGTATAAAAAAACTTTTTATTAACTCTGCAAATATTTAGAAAATTGCATCCAAATATGAAACATACAATATAATTACTCACACAAACTGATTCACACACTTATGTTTTTACAGATTTAGTTAAAAATAAACATATTGAATAATTCAAAGATCATCACCAGCAAGATCTGTTCTCTACACTTTATTGAAAATGACCAAAATGTTGTCCATATTAAAGGGACTAGATTCAGGATTTGAACAAAAGTAATCATGCACGTTCAGTTTATTTAGGTTAATGAGTGATGAAGCATTTTAAATCATAAAGAACGAGGCCACCAATGTATCATTCCATAATCTTGAACAGGCTGTGAGCTGTAAAATGTTCTGCAATTCGGGAACGAATTTCCCACGCTGTCCTACAGATGTGACGTCAACTGACGCTGTTTGCGCGTTCTGGAAGCTAAAAAAGTAATAATAAATGTATATCCAGTAGGTGGCAGTATTACACCGTTGTGTAGTGTTGCTGGTCAATGGCGGACTTCATTCGTCTGAATTTGTGGTTTTTCTAATAAAACTGGTGTTATCTTGGCAGCGTTTATGGAGCTGAAAACCTCTCTGATGGATTATAGGGTTTCACAGTTGAACGCACAGCAATCTTGTCAATGTTTATGGGTCTCGGCACGATAGGCCTCAAATCCCCGACTGTTTCCTGGACCTCAGTCCGCTTACAGTGCATCAAAGGCGGCTCTGCTGCTCACGCTCCTCCGGGTGCTCCGGAGCTCCACTCCGTGATGCGAACTTGAAAAATCTGAGGTGATGTATGCGGCGGGATATTCCTCTATCACCCTAGATTTCTCAAACTCACCTCCGGGAGTCAGAGAACACCGACTGATTAAAGCTTTCAGCGATACGGGCAGCGGGGGAAGGACGAACATAGCAGCTAACAAAATTAGCTCTGTTGGATCGCCCCCACTTTCGGACCCTCTGTGTATGTGTGTCACGAGGCATTGTTTTACCATATTTCATTTTGTATTAATAAAATGTATTTTTATTTATGGAATCATGTCTCTGGCTGCCTTTGGTTGAACCCTTATGAACCAGTGAGAAGTTTGTGCGCGCTCCCGTTCAAGACTGTCGTTATTTGCAGCGCCAGGCGTGGCGATTGTGAGTTTTGTTTCTTAATCCTGAATCTAGTCCCTTTAACTGGTTAAAGCAGAAATAGTTTGTCAATCTGCATCTTAATCAAAACTTTAAAGAAAAAGGTTTTAAACTAAAACTTGTTTTTATTCAAAAATATTAAGAACATGACCATGTCTGCGTCTCTCTTCATTAAATTATTGGATAGTTATTTGCAGTTTATGCTCAGAAATATCTCACTCAGATTACGAGAATCAACACAGCGTTTTTCATGAAGCTGGACTCTAAATAAAAATCATTAATTTCGGTTTATAAAACCACACTTTTTTTTTTCTTTATGCTTTTGCAACAGAGTTTAACGTATCTGTAAAACGTCTCCAAATATCAACCGAATCACATCCTGGATCAACGTTCACTCTGACAAGAAGTTCAGTATTGTTTAGTGTTTGAAAAAGGCAGCGTTTCCCCGAGTAGCATATTTGTGTTGCTGCTCATTTATATTGTTGCTGTTGAAGCACATGTGCTTTAGGACTTCCCACACAACAGCAGCCGTCTCTAAGGAGAAAATTAGATTGGCCGTTATTGAAACACACAGCGGTGCAGTGGGATTAAAATCTGTTGCGATATTCATGCAATTTTTACTGCTTTTATATTTTTCTCTGCAGTGAACTTAAACTTACCTTTGCCACTAAATAAAGACTCCATAACTACTGTAAATCTCATCATGTTCACCACATAATCAGCAGCTATCTCACCAGCTATGTGTGTGTTGGGGGAACAGGAGAAGGGCGCAAACAGAGATGATGTTGTTTCCCCCGTTCAAATCTATCAAATTGATGTTATACCAGGCACTGTAACCCCATTTCAGTGAAAACAGACTTTACTACCCCCTATACAGACTGTTGGCCAACCAGAATGAGCAACTATTTGCTGCCAACCAAAACTATGCAAGGCTGTCAAAATCCTCCTCGGCATTCATGACTCAACAGTGACTATGTAGGTCAGCACTCTCTGACAGGCTCTATATGCTTGGAGGGTGTAGCTGCATACTGCAGAGGCAGCTTGTGCACTGACACAGAGAGAAACACACACACACACACACACACACACACACACACACACAAACTCCTCAACAAAATTAAAACTAAACACAGTCAGGGCAGGTACAGAGCTTAGCAGTGGATCCTTTGGGTCCTGCTTTTACATTTTCCCATTATTGTTTTTAAAAAATAATAAAAGGGTGCATGAAGGAAAGCATTTGATTAATGATACTCCTGGTCTGAATTTAGTAGCTAAATAAAAGAGGAGGGGAGAATTATAATTTGATACAAAAATTAAATTAGTGCAATATGAATGTGAGAGTTGTTTGAGGTCAACATAAAAGTCCATTCAAAAAACAACAAGCCAAAAATCAATAAATAATGATTATAAGCACTTGTAGTCTAATAGTCAAATCAATGTGATAATAATTGCAGATTTAGGGGAACAGATCCTTTTACCCCACTGCCACAAACAAAAGGTGAACATCTGCATCACTAACTAGTAATTAAATCTGAATAAATTTTATTGCCAGAACTGTAACGTCTTATAAATTCCAGGAAAATGACTTGGTGTAGATCACCCGGGCAGCCACTGGGTGGTGCCTACCGTGCAGACGACGTGCATACAGAAAGAAATCTGGTTTTTCAGCGGGAAACTGATCTGGGTTAGACAGAACAACGGGGGCCGGCCTGTCCAACTGGTGGGACTTGAAGGACAAATACAGCTGAATGTCATCAGCGTAGAGATGACGGAGAAAGACTGAATGATGCTAGCTAGAAGGAGAATAATAAAAGTCCCAGAACTGAGCCTTGTGTAACTCCACGTGTTAGGGAAAGTGGAGAACTTTTCTGTCACGGAGAAAGTTTTATTGGAATTATATAAAGAAACCCAGTCTAACCAGAGATACCAACCAGAACATTCAGCAAAAATGTTGTGGTCCACAGTATCAAACGCTGAAATGAGGTCAAGTAAGATCAAAACGGAGGATTTTCCTGCATCAGCAGCCATTAAGAGACCACTGTACGCTTTTATCAGAGCAGTCTCAGTCGAGCGTTGCTTTAGAAAGCCGGACTGAAAGGGGTCAGAGATCTTCCACCCAGAAAAGCAGGATCTGAGCTGAGTTTCAAAATAATTATCAATGACTTTACTGATAAAAAGGAATCTTGGAAATAGTCCAGAAGTTACTGGTGGAGCTGGCATCAAGATCGGGTTCTTAGGAGGAGTCACTTTAAAACAACAAGAGGGAACAAAGCCTTGACTCAGTGAGTTGTTGATCGTGGTCAGGAGAGATGGACTGGTGCAGGTAAGAGATCCAACTGAGAGAGAGGGAGGAAACATCTGATGAACATGATGAGAGCTTCACCTGATTATTGAACACAAGTCGTTTAGTGTCACTGAGGAAAAGGAGGAAGATGACTCAGAGAACTGAGGGACTTCCTCACTGATGAGGGGAGTTGGTGAAAAACTTCTGCTATTACTTCTACTATTATGAATGACATCATTATCTGTAGTATTATCTGTAGTATGATGACATTTTTAAAGAGAATAAGTCTTTTTTTTGGGACAAAAATTATAAAAAATATTTATTTCCTATAGTATTCATACAGTCTGTTGCATCACAACCACAAACTTAAATGTATTTTATTGGAATTTTATGTGCCAGACCAACAGAAAGTATTGCATAAATGAGAATTGGAAGAAAAAATAAACTTGGTGTTCAAGATTTTTCACAAATAAAAAAAATGCTGATACCCCTAAATATAATCCAGTGTGACCAACTGCCTTCCCACCTGTGTGTACTTCAATCTCAGTATAAATACAGCTGTTCTGGGAAGACTTGAGAGGTTTGTTAGAGAACATTAGTGAACAAACAGCATCATGATGATGGTTAAGAAACACTAGACAGGTCAGGGAAAAGGTTGTGGAGAAGTTAAGGTATTAAAGCATAACCCAAGCTTTGAAGAGCTCACTGTTCAGTCCTTACTTAACAAACAGAAGGCGCATGGCACAACTGTAAACCTTCCAAGACATGGACGTCCATCTAAACTGGGTGGCTTCATGGTCGGTGGTGCAGTTGGTAGCACTGTTGCGTCAAAGCAAGAAGGTCGCAGGTTTGATTCCCAGCTGCAAGCCTTTAGAGTTTGCACGTTCTCCTCATACATGGCAAGATTTCCTTTGGGTACCCCGGTTGAAGAATGGGCAAAAATCACAATCTCTAGATGTGCAAAGCTGGTACAGACGTACATCAAGCGATTTGCAGCTGTAACTGCAGCAAAAGGTGGTTCAAAAAAGTATTGACTCAGGGGGCTGAATACATATGCACACCACACTTTTTAGATATGTGCATGTAAAAGATTGTGAACACCAAGCGTTATCGTCCTTGCCCTGCACAATCATGCACCACTTTGTATTGATCAATCACAAAAAATACAATTAAAATACATTTCCAGTTTGTGATTGTAATGTGACAAACTGAGGACATGTTTAAGGGATATGAATAGACGCCGTTTACACACACACACACACACACACACACACACACACACACACAATTTGAATTCTATATTATAATTTTGTACATTCAAATACATTACTTTAGGAAAATTAGAGTTTTTTTGTTTATTCTGCTGTCTTTTATTTAACTTGAAATATCTCTTTCATATTATTAATCAAAAAAATGTTTAAAATGACCATTTTCCCATAAAGAAATAAAAACAAATGCTTTTATTTTTACCAGGCATTTAAAATAACACATTTTAGTGAAACAAAAACTATACGGATGTTATCACAATCTCATATCAACTCATGTTTGAATATTCTTATAAATACAGATTACTGATCAGCCTGTGTTTGGAGAAGAGACCGAACTTTATTGCTGCCATTTCTAAACAAATTTAATCTCCAATATCTGACAGTGTGTAATGTGACATTGTTTTGTAAACCTTTACATTGCTGTACATTTCACATTACACAAATATTTCAGCTGAAATATTAAGAAACCTCAGTCAAACCTGACCCCCGGATGCCCTGGAGGAGCTACAATTTGCCACTACTGGTAATATTTACGATTAAATTCCATGCATGTATGCAAGGTTGACAAACACTGCATGAATCAGTTTGAAAATGTAATTATTTATGACCATTACACAGAAATCCACTTTAACATAGCTCAGTTCCTTTAATATCAAACAGTTTATATTGTTTCACCAGTATGAACATCAGTCATAAACAAACAACAATAATCTTTCAACTCATATTAATGTGATTAATGTTCAGAACGGTCTTACAGATGATCTGTAAATGAACATTGTTTTATTTTATGAGCAAGAGGAGCAAAATAAAGGATGATTTAACCACCTTTGATCCAAAACATGATGTTTGACACATGATCTGTTTCTCGGGAGAATTAGACTTTGGATGAGTGACTAAACAAACAGCAGCTGTGTCTGAGTTTTCCTTCTTCACGTTTTCATGGTTTGTTGAAACATTGTTCTTTTTTTACCATTATGAAAAAAAAAACCTGGTTATATAAGTGCAGTGCAAAGGCAAAGTATGATTTTAGCTTACTTAAATTTGAGTTTGAAAAATGTGGCTATACTATTAGTTACTAGTTAGGTTAATTTATAGAACTTTGCTTCTGAGGCTTTGACTGCATTTAATCCACAAACAGAAACACAAAGTTCCCTCTGCCATATTTTGGCTATTTTTCTGGATAATGATGTTCTGTTTAACCCCTACAAGCAAATCACACTCATTTCAGCACTCAGCGTGGCTCCAGAGGATTGGTGGGTTCATAAATCTAAGGGGAATTACCTTCCATGAGAACGAGTCACAATGCCATAAGGCAGGAGCTCCTAACTAGTGCCTGGTGGGTCCTTGCTTATCATCAGCAGCATTTTTTGTGTTGCAAATATTCCCACAACAGCCTTTGATGTAATTACTTTCCAAACAGCTCCCCTCTAGCCAATATACTGCTCTAAATTCATGGCTTGGCTTGTTTGCAACGTCACTGCAACACACATTTTTCATTTGTTGCCCACAGAGAACAAAGATGGTTCACTGTCACTGACACCGGGGAGAGGACCAGGCTATAATCAGTGTTACTACACAGCAGAGAGTAAACAGACAATTCACAATCTTGAGAGTGCATCAGAGAACAGCCACTTAGAAATGCAAATTAATAAAAATATAGTTCAATTTAAGAACTGAAGCAAAGAAAGGGAGTGGAAGGTTTAACCCAATCCAACCAAAGTGATTATCTTCTTCATCAGGATATAGACAGGAGCCAATAAAACACAGTCCACCATCGGTATACGTCCTGTTTACGACGGCCGTCTCAATTAATCAAGCTCAGCCAACAAACACATGGTTATAACACTGACAAGTTTACAGATATTTAGCTTAAATTTCATATGAGTCTCATTCACAACATATTCTGAAGGCTGAATGTGGTGGTCGATGATGTGCCTTCCTTCAAAGAAGTCGAGGCCTTTAGATTTTAATTAAACTTCCGTGCACACTCTCTTTGGAGTCTCATTTATCTGTGTACTTTTCTGCATATGATAGAATAACAGAATGTTCTGTGACTTTATTATTCTGCACCATTAGAAATGTTCCACTTTTTTTTTATTAATATTCTTAGATTAGGACTAGGTGATCACACCCCTTTGGAGAATATGTGTTCACCAAATCATCTGGTAAGTATTTGAGAAAAAAAAAACTGTAAAAGCAGTTTCAAATGACAATAAAACATCTGACTGTTGCAGTCGGTCGTGAATACATTTTACCCAATCAGATAATCAAAACGGCTGACAGTCCGAGAAAGCAGTGATGTCAGATGTGCATTTAAATGAACCCGTAATAAAATCTTATCTTTCAATTTTAATTGTGTTTTTTTTAAGCTTTTAATTATTCTTTAAACAATAGGCTTTATGCACAGAGTACTTAGTAGAACTTCCGGTTTAAAATTACCTCGCGGGACCATTTCCGGTTCCATTTAAAACGTGAAGATTTCCAGAGTTAGAGTGCATTTCCAGCTAAAGATATTGTTTATAATCAAAACGAGTAATAGTATAGTATAGTACAGTATGATATATATATATTATAGCACTAAGAAATGAAGCCATCATATAAGTATCAGCGGACGGGAAGCCTCGACAGCTGAACACTGCTGTGTTCCGTTGTGTACCGCATCAGCTGAATAGAATTCATCAGTCCGTTTCCACACATTTCCACTGAATAAATAACTACAGAAAGGAAGGATTGTGAACTTAAGAAGAGAAAACGTGATCATTTCTAACCACACCGTGTCTGCAGTCCACACTTTGCAGCACAGTAGTCAAAGAGCCAAGTGGAGGAGGCTAACGGAGGAGGCTAAAGGAGGAGGCTAACGGAGGAGGCGCGGCACCGTTCGTGTGTAATTTCACTGGAACAACTATTCTTTTGGTGAATGAAGACTTGGTGTCTGATAACGTACAGCTAGACCAGAGAAAGTTGAAAGTTGGGAAGCAGTTGGAGCCCACGATCACGGCTATATAGATTTGTTTCACTGTTTTTTGATGATGGAAGCTACGAGCTAACGCTGTTAGCTTACCTTCATATTCATGAATAAAGCTGGTTATATACAGCTTAAAGTCCTTCACCCGCTTGCTCGCAGACGTCTCTGTGTGTTTTTCAAAAATCCGGTGGACATCGTTTACCGTGATGCGCGGCAGGTCTTGAAGAAAACGGGTAAAAAAATCCATTTTGTCCAGTTTGTGTGGGAACAGCGTTGAACCGGAAGGGAGGGGCAGCGTCTGTCGCAACCAGGAAGTGACCGTGCATAAACCTCATTCAACAAAGATATGATAAAAATGAGCTTTCATCTGAACACTGATGTTCTCCATAACGCTGTAACATGTCCTTTTTTCTAATCTCTACCAGAGTTTTACCTCCACTGTCGGTCAACCTGCTGTAGTTTTTGCTCAAACCACTGAGTCAAACTCCTGTCTCATGCATTCAAAATTGTGTCATGGATTTGTGCACAGCAATATTTGAAGTCCAACACTTTGTTTGGCAGAAGAAGAAGAGCAGCGATGTGCATGTTGCGTCTATGGGGCTCTGCACCGCCCCTATCAGTGCAGCATGGTAATTTCTGCCTCACCCTGTGCATTTTCACAAAAATTATGGGCAATTAGAAACCCTAAATTTGTCACACACTTTCATTAAACATATTACACAGTCTGTGGAACGTTAACATGTTAAATTGATGTGTTACCAAACATGTATATAAAGAGACAGCATCAGGCATGTGCCACCTGCACCTGCATGCATCAGGCATGTGCCACCTTTTTTCTGTGAAGCACTTTGTGATTTTTTCTGTGAAAGCTGTCATATAAATAAACTTTACTTACTTACTTACCTGTGTGTGAGGCACAGCTCCATCAGAGGTGAGCCGTAGCTCACCACCGCCTCACTTCGCCTTTCTCCTGTGTATATAAACCAGAAATGTGTAAATTCAGCCATTTTGACCATAAAAATGTTGAAATCATACAAAAAATGGCTACTTTCATTTATCATTGTTAGTATCATATGATTACAGAGGAGAAACTGCCTCACCCAACTGCATGTCACTGACTGAAAAAGAGCGAGCAGTATGCGTTAATTAGTAGGAACAATAATGCTAAAAGTTGTGATCTGAAAATGACTAGTGTGAAAAAGGTTGCCATTCACATCATATTTGATACACGACTTTCTGAGACCTCTACATTTTTAGTGAGAGTGTTATTTTCCTGAAAAACCTGATGTATATAATAAGATACATGCAGTTAACACAATAACCACCAGGGGTCAGTGTTTTTTCCATCTATAGACCTTCAAATTGGACATCCAAAATGCCTGCTCTCAGTCAGTCACTCAGACTTAGTTTTTCATGCAAACTTTTGTCAATTTTTGACAGGTTATGGTAAGAAAAACATTTTATTTGTAACTGAAACTTCAATAAGAATGTTTAATGGATTAAATCAATGTAAAACAGCTTAAAATTTTTAAACTTAATTCATAGTAAAACCATGTTGAAAATGTGTGTATCAAATTTGATACAGCGGGTTTATAAGGTCATATACTTGAATCTCCAGATGTATAGAGTTAGATGAATGTATTGAAGAAGATTCAAACAACAGACCTTACTGGACATCATATATAGGTTTTAGTGACAGATAAAATGCTAAACCCATGCTCCTGCAAAAGTTCCAAGTTGTTATTGGTACTTCTTACAAATGCAGGACATGCCATGACAAGCATGGGAGACCATTATCCTCTATAGAAGGAACACCTCACCCTCACAAAAGGCCAACAGGTGTGCCTTCTGATGTGCAAAAAGATGGCATTGACCATTTTTCAGCATGAGAAACTCAAGCACCACACAAACAATCACTTCACCCATGTTTACTGTGAAAATACAAAGTCTATCTCTAGGCCCATTTCCACTGTCGGAACTTCGGGGTAATTTTACCGGAACTTTGAGGCGTGCGAATGTTTCCATTATGGGGGCAATTTTGAGAGGGCCGTCTTCAGGGCCATTTCAGTGACCAACGGAGTCCCTGATCAGGGGCAGGTACTCGGATCGGCTCGATAGATTCACGGAGTGGGAAATGTGGTTAACTCGTGCTGATTGGTTGTGGGATGAAGGAAAATTATGAAAGCAGACCGCGCCGAGATAAATGACCTGTGTGTTGTTGTCGGAGCTTGCAAAATGACCGTGTCTCCGAAGTTGGATTAGTTTGTTGTCAAGTATACTCATCCTTCTGTTCAGCACTCCCATCACTATCTATAAAAACAGTGAAATACGCCGCAACCATCGCTTCTTCGTCCATTGTTGATCTATTTATTATTCTCCACTTCCTTGTCTGTTGGCGCCTTTACGCTTGTCAGTGACGTCGATGCTGACGTCTTACAAAAGTTCCGGAAAGGTGGGGGCTGTAATGGAGACACAACAGCTGAGAGGACCGAGCCACAGGAATGTCCCGGTCACTTTCCCCCTCACAGAAATTACCCCGAAGTTCCGATAGTGGAAACGAGGCTTTTGCCTGAACAAAGACAGGAACTATTTTCAGATCTACCACAATGCGAAATAAAAACCAAACCAAAAGAAAGTTCATATAAAATATCAATAATGTTGTTGCACAGTATGTTCATTTGTATGCTTAAAAAAAACTTTAAGGAAGTTTTAAAGAAAATTTCAGTGTTTTAATAGGATATAAATGTGTTATAAATGTTTTATTACTATTCAGATGAACAAAATGTGAGTAAAAAACTGCACAAAATACCCGACATATCAAAAACGATACAAATTAAAAAACATATTTGCAAATTGATATTTCATTTCTTTCTTTTTTCCATTATTTATAAGGTCCAAAAAGGACTCCAAATTCAACAAATCAGAATTTTCTAGGTATTTTTTGATGGGTTGGGTCTTACAGGGTTAAGGTTGTTGTCATGCCAATTATGTGATCAAGTCTCCAGCTTCCTTACAAGCTGAGTGAACAGATGTTGTAGACCTTGAAGTCGAGCTAAAGGTCTCCATTGAAATGTCTCAAAGTGTACTCAGCAGGTAAACTAGGTCCTATAGGTAAAAGGCTAAAGCTAGTCAGCAGTTATGCACTAGTGTAATGTGCCTCTAATGAATGCACAGTTTAGATATACTGGTAAGTGAAAATGTTTTGATGTGTTTCGGAAAAAAGACTTTATGAAAGTTTTTAAGCCTAACTTGATCAGCCTTCACAAAAGATCACAGTACAATTCAAAGCTCTAGACTAAATGGCCATATTTATCATACATAACCTGCCTTGACAGGAGACGATTTCACATTGTAGTAACCAGTTTGTTTCATCTTACAAAAAGTGTAAGTCTAAATGACAAAAGATCACCAAATTCAAAATATTCCCCCAAAAAATGACCTTTAAACAAGATATTTGTCAAAGTTTTCACAAAGCATTACCGTTATTATAAAGACTTGATGAAAAACGCTTCAAAGGACTGAGAGATATTTAGGATGAGGTGGAAAGGGGACATCTCTGCTCATGTAACTTGACAAATTGGGCTTCTAAGTTTCTATTTATATCTTTCTCATCTCACAGGGAGGCTAGAATCTTTCCAATTCCCTCGCTGTTTTGCCAGAGGCTTCGAGTGACATATTGTTAATCTGGTTATTATACAATTTATCAGCCTTCTCCATTTTACAGCCATGTAAGGATATTATGCAAGTTTCTTATGAGCCTAACTGCAATAACACTGCGAGGAACTAATGAGCAACCACTACCACTGTGGTAATACATCTCAAGTCACTTCAGGCTACTCGTGTCGCAACAACTTGTTAGTCTAAGTCACTCCATTAAACTAACCGAATTATTTTGGGGGGGGGATAATGATCCAGACAGCTTCTCAGGCTTGAACCGACGGACTGCGACCAAATCAAGAGGGGAAGAGTTCATCCGATGTCTCCGACAGCAGATAAATCAAGAATAAAAAGAGATGTTAGAGACCACGCTGCAGACCTCACACATCTGGTACCTGAACTGATGCAAGGAAAGCAGGCATTTCAGCAGAAAATCATTGTTGCCTCTGGCATTTCTGAACACATGAGCTATACAGCCAGAGCCATCAGAGGAAGCCGTTTCTGTAATGTGAGTATGGCTTGACACTGATGACAGATTGAGAGTAGCCTGAAGCAAACATCTTGAACCCTAGATGGTCATCCTTTTCAAGAAGTGGTTGCGTTTTTTGCTCCATCAGCTAATTAAGGTTGCCCCGTCATTAAAAATGCTTTAATCAGACCTTAATGTGACTCAACAGTCCTGGTGAGACACTGGGTGGGAAAAATGTGGTCCTCTGATTTAATGGGCCCTGAACTGAAAGGGATATATGTCTTGATAATGATAGTCAAGTACAGAGTATTGATCACTGTTCCCTCTGGTGTCTGTGTGGGTGAAAAGCGGCCAGGATGGAAAATGAACTGGGATTTCTTGAGTCTGTGGAGCGAGCTTAAACAGAGCTGAGGTGGTCAACATACTTTGACTAATGTGTTTGTGTAAGAACACTCGGGTTCACTTTGTCATTTCTACAATGTTTCATGGTCATTTTTCCAACTGAACACAAGCACAGGAGAGGAACAAATTCACGAGAAATAAAGATGTAGCTATAATAAAAGTAATATGATATATAGTATATATACACATACACAGTACATATGTATATTTTTAAGGAGATTTTTAGCCATGTCTACACACAAAATATAATATTTGGTTTGAAAACTTAACACTTTAAAAATAAAGTTTTACAGAGTTGTGTGAGGACTGAAAAGTTGTGTTTCTGACCTTGTTTACACTGTAAAAATGTTTTAATTTTTACAGTAAAAAACTGGCAGCTGTGGTTGCCAGAATCATTCCGTAAACAATACTGTGCACATAAAAAATGTTACTGAACAAATCATAATTAGATGAAATAATGCAGATGAAAAGCCAAAGGAGACAGAGCCTTTTCATCTGTAGCTCTAGTATTACTGTGGTAAACACGGTTTGTTCAGTAAAAATGTTTACGGTTCAGAGTATTTTTTACTGAATTTTTCTGGCAACCACAGATGCCAGTTTTTTACTGTAAAAATTACTTCTTTTTTTTTTTTACAGTGTAGGTCAGGTTGTTTTTTTCCTTGAAACTCTTACTTCTGTTGTGACCACATTGTGGTTGTTTTTATTTGATTATATTTATATTATTCTAAGATCTCCTTATGAAGACCTTATGATTTCTTTGCTGTTTGATGTGTAGAATTAGACCTATATGTGCCACATTTTTAGTGAACTGGTGGTAGGGATTTTTACCAGCAAAATATTCAGTCAGATGAAAATATTTTGCTTCATTCCCTGCCCTAGTGGTGGTGATATGTGATTTTTTTTTTTTTTTTGCACATGTGAAAACTGGCTTGCGCCCCACCCAAAAAAAAAGTCACCAGCCGCCACTGATTCCTTATCCGTCAGAATCATCTAGACCAGGGGTGCCCAAACTTTTTCCCTCAGAGGGCCAAAATGAAAATGTATCAGAGAGCCGCGGGCCGAATGTAGTATTTATGCAAAGTACAAATAATAATGATGAAGTATAGAACACTACTTTTATTCATTTTGCAGTTATTTAACCATCCTTTCTGTTTAAAGAGCATTAATCAAAATATAACATATAAGTCACATATAGGCATTTAGAACAAACTGTCTTTGTTATTTGTAATCATATGTAGTGCTAGCAGCTAGCAGCTCCCTGGTCTTTTTCTTTCGGGCATCACTTTTGCATTGTGATAATCCTGCGTGCTTTGTCTCATAGTGATGACGAATATTATACTCCTTGAGTACAAAAACGGACTGGTTACAAATACGGCAGACCGCTTTACCACTGATATCTGTAAAAAAAGTTTTCCTTCCAGCATTTTTAAAAATGCCTTTGTCTGTGTGCCACTGACGACGACGCTCCATGTTGATAATAGCTGCTTAGGCTAGTAGCCAGAGGGGTTACCCGTGAGCTTTGATCCGGTCTGATCCAGCAGCAAAGGCTCATGGGAGATTACAATCATTGACAAAATATAACTATTTGTGGTTTTATAAAGTGTGCAAACGTACATGCGTGCATAAATCTACTCTAACTGTCCCTTGTAGTTACTTGTATTTCAATTTTGATTTTAAATTGTGACATTTCTAAAACTTTGTTGGCACCATGAGTGAGGGCTATATGTAGCCCAATATAGAGTCATTGGGCTTGTTCACACAATGCTGAATTGGCTGAGGGAAACAGTGGGTTATGGATTACTGGTCCATGTTCACCCAGCATCCAGGTACCCCACAGAGGGCCAGGAGGGCCAAATTAAATAATTGGCGGGCCAACTTTGGCCCGCGGGCCCCACTTTGGTCACCCCTGATCTAGACATTTGGTATTACATGTTTCTGATAATTTGTCTTATACTCCTATATCTATGGGGCTAAAACGATGACAGAGTAAACTGAAACTGAAAAAAAAATACATTGAAACTGAAGAAAAAAATAAACTGAAAAATAAAATGTTAAAACTGAAAAATAAAACATTGATACTGAAAGAAAAAAAATTGAAAACGAAAAATACACTGAAACTGAAACAAACCCACAAAAAAAAACTTTTTTTTTTACATGGACACTTTATTTTCAGAGTTTCTATTCATTTTTCAGTTTCACTTCAATTTTTTTCAGTTTCAGTTTTTTTTTTCAGTTTCAAGTTTTTTTCAGTTTCAAGTTTTTTTTTTCAGTTTCAAGTTTTTTTTTTCAGTTTCAGTTATTTTTTTTTCAAGTTGTTTGCTGTCACTGTTTTTGTATGGAGGAATATTTGTGCCATCTGCTTGAGCGAGCGGTGACACTGACTTGAGCGCACACATCTATGTGAGCGTACAAAAATTTGAGGCGTGTGCGCACAACTCTGACAAACTCCTTGCTCTGCCAGCTCTGCTTGCTCTCAGACCGCTCTGTGCTCGCCCTCAGACTGTTCTCTGCTCGCGCTCAGTCTGCTTTCTGCTCGCGCTCAGACTGTTCTCTGCTCGCGCTCAGACTGCTTTCTGCTCGCGCTCAGACTGTTCTCTGCTCGCGCTCAGACTGCTTTCTGCTCGCGCTCAGACTGTTCTCTGCTCGCGCTCAGACTGCTTTCTGCTCACGCTCAGACTGTTCTCTGCTCGCGCGTGATTCTCTGCCCGATCCCTAAACTGTGACTTTTAAACACAGAATCAAAAATGATTTCAACCAGGTATTGAACCCACACACTCTGGTATGAAAGTACCTTTCATTAGCCATTAGACTAAAGTGCCTGGCTGAAGAGTAATGAAGTCATAATACATATAACTTTTATTTTCAGCCTTTCAAGATTGACACATTAAGAAGAAGGCTGAGTTATATTTATTTTTCAAATATGACAAACTACTGCTTTTACAGTAGCAAGATGATTGTATTTGTACAGTTTAAACATCATCAGCTCTCTGACTTTAAAATCAGGTTCTATGTGCCGTTTTACTTTAAGCACCAGCTCTGCACATCCTACCCAGCACGCACCCCCACGTGTGAACCCGCCCATGGAAGTAATTTGAACCAAATATACTATACTCAAATATATACTTGTGTTTTGTCTAGTTGATTATTATAAGACTAACTAACTTTTATTTCTGCTTACAGCCTGAAACCCATTTAAAATGCATAAAGACATTTAAAATGAAAGTTTGAGATGAAGAGAAAACTGGGATAATTCTGAATTGAGGTAAAGGGATAGATAAATTAAAACAAAAATTAAAGAATAAATGAACGACAGACCGACAGTAAGGGAAAACTACTGTTTATTAGAGATGTCAATACATGTTTTTAATTATAAAAATTACAGTATATTACAGATACTGAACTGGTCAGCCTGGCAGAACTGCACAATACATCGGATATCCATCAATATTTACATATCAATATAGTATAGGACTTGACTTATAGATTTCTATATTTCAAGTGCCATGCATTCAGCCTCTATATTCCAATATTTTTGTCCAATCTATATTAAACACACGTATAATATGATAGTGTCTAAGATGCTAAAATCATAATGAGCTTCATCTGCACTGACCCTGATCACTAACCTTCCAGCTGCTAACATAGAGAACGTAATGTAATCTCCCCGGAGTAAGATGGTCACCATGTGGGGACGCTGTCGACTCCAAGATAGGACATCTAGCCATTATATGATATTTATCTATCCCTTTACCTTAACTCAGAATTATCCCAGTTTTCTCTTCATCTCAAACTTTCATTTTAAATGTCTATGTTTATGTATTATAATAATCAACTAGACAAAACACAAGTATATATTTGGTTCAAATTACTTCCATGGGCGGGTTCACACGTGGGGGTGCGTGCTGGGTAGGCTGTGCAGAGCTGGTGCTTAAAGTAAAACGGCACATAGAACCTGATTTTAAAGTCAGAGAGCTGATGATGTTTAAACTGTACAAATACAATCATCTTGCTACTGTAAAAGCAGTAGTTTGTCATATTTGAAATATAAATGTAACTCAGCCTTCTTCTTAATGTGTCAATCTTGAAAGGCTGAAAATAAAAGTTATATGTATTATGACTTCATTACTCTTCAGCCAGGCACTTTAGTCTAATGGCTAATGAAAGGTACTTTCATACCAGAGTGTGTGGGTTCAATACCTGGTTGAAATCATTTTTGATTCTGTGTTTAAAAGTCACAGTTTAGGGATCGGGCAGAGAACAGTCTGAGCGCGAGCAGATAACAGTCTGAGCGCGAGCAGAAAGCATACTGAGCGCGAGCAGAGAACAGTCTGAGCGCGAGCAGAAAGCATACTGAGCGCGAGCAGAGAACAGTCTGAGCGCGAGCAGAGAACAGTCTGAGCGCGAGCAGATAACAGTCTGAGCGCGAGCAGAAAGCAGTCTGAGGGCGAGCAGAAAGCATACTGAGCGCGAGCAGAGAACAGTCTGAGGGCGAGCACAGAGCGGTCTGAGAGCAAGCAGAGCTGGCAGAGCAAGGAGTTTGTCAGAGTTGTGCGCACACGCCTCAAATTTTTGTGCGCTCACATAGATGTGTGCGCTCAAGTCACTGTCACCGCTCGCTCAAGCAGATGGCACAAATATTCCTCCATATTTTTGCGCCGGGCGCGCGCTTGAGGGGCGGGGCTTCTAGCCTGCATATTATTAGCATTCATGGAGGAGTGAGCCAGCCAAGCTAGAAGCTAGTGGCTGAGTGCCGGTGAGTTATGACCGGCCAGCTGAGACCAGAAAATCAATGGCTGCTTGCAGTATGGAAAAACCAACAGTAAGTATGTCGGTTTTTGATCTTTTACAGAGATGAGTCATTGTAAATAAGTTTTGTTTTTAATTAATTATGTTTGATAAAGGTGCGGTGGAAAGGCTAACATTAGCCAAGTCGTGTTAGCAAGCTAACCTCTGGGTAGCTCCAGCAGGTAGCCTGTCTGTAGACCAGGAGAGCTGGAGTACATCTCATTAACAGGTTAGCAGGAAATATTCAGCAGCCTCTAACCCAGAACAGCAGAATGTAGAGCATTATATCTGCTCTGGGGCTAATCAGGACTTTGTTCTCTGCTAATGCAGGCTAACAGGTGAACTGCTGCACGAGTCAGGCACCAGGAATTCAGCTCAGACCTGTTTATACCCAGATCAGTTGAATAATTCAGAATATTTATCTTATTCAATATGGTTCTTGCACAACCTCAATGTTTAGTTTTTTCTTTTAGATTGATTCATTTTTTAAGTGTTTGTCAATTTTATTGATCAATTGATCAGAGTAATGTTTAATGTAAGTGTAATTAGTACCTTTATGGATTATTTCCAGTTGTATTAAGATATAAATTGTGTTTTATTTTCTGTTCTTGAGATGCTGTTTGCATGACGTTCATTCCTGTGCCTGAGCTGAGTGAGAAGAAGTCCAAAGCCTGTCATCGGCGTCTCCCAGACTTCCTGCAAAACCTTAAAACTACAGGTTTGTATTGTCAGTCAGTTAAAGTTAAAAATCATAACAAAGGTAACAAAAAAGCAGATATGGATATGGGTATTTTTGTATTTTAAAACCTATCCATCCATCCATCCATTTTCTGTAGCCGCTTAGTCCTCCACAGAGGGTCGCGGGGCAGCTGGTGCCTATCTCCAGCGGTCAAGGGGCGAGGGACACCCTGGACAGGTCGCCAGTCCATCGCAGGGCCACAAGGAGACAAATGAGACAAACAACCACACACCCACTCACACCTAAGGACAATTTACCAGCCCAATTAGCCTGACAGTCATGTCTTTGTACTGTGGGAGGAAACCGGAGTACCCGGAGGAAACCCACGCACGCACGGGGAGAACCTCTTTCAAAATGTTATATTATTTTTTTTACTTTGGCTGCATTTTCACTGTGTCCAGTACTTGACCATTATCATAGGAATGGTTTTATTTAAGTCACTTAATGCTGATGTAAATCTTAATAGACATTAAAGAACCAGTGTCAACACATAACAGAAAACCTAACAAAGTTAAACGAGATCAGATGTTTTTGTTACCAGCCGTGCTGTGGAGATAGTTTATTTTCT
Source organism: Callopanchax toddi (assembly GCA_006937965.1). Taxonomy (NCBI): domain Eukaryota; kingdom Metazoa; phylum Chordata; class Actinopteri; order Cyprinodontiformes; family Nothobranchiidae; genus Callopanchax; species Callopanchax toddi. The sequence goes on along the minus strand of SSNR01000108.1, from coordinate 656,240 downwards.
TAGCTGATTCTATTTTTAAAAAATGACGAGGATAAAGCAGTTTGACAAACATGAAATGGTATTTTAGCACCAACAAGCTGAGAACTATTAGCTGAAGACATGTGCTACAGCAGATGATCGATCACATGTTAAATGATGTATTGTCAGGTCCTGTCTTTAACTTCTATCATTTATTCCTGTTCATATTTTTGCTTTGTCTATTTTTTTTATAGATTAACAATCCAAGGATCTGAAAGGACGAGGACACCTTCAGGAACGGCTGAACAAACGTCATCTGAGCACAGAACAGAATCTGACTTAATCAACATTGGACTAATATTTTTAATGACACCATCTCACCTCCACCAGCTTCAAAGAATTCAGATTACTAGATAGTTTTTTAATATCAGAAATTCTCTGCACATTCAATAATTGTTTAATATAACCATTCTCAGCAGAGTGTGACATTTCTGTTATCCTTGAATTGTGTGCATATAAACTATCATGTTATCAATAAATATTCAAAACAATTAACTGATCCTTTCAATGAGTGACAAAACCAATTCACTTCATGTTTTATTACTTTCAGATGTCACATGTAGATTAATTCTGTAACGCTGTGGAAACCTAAATGACAATGTTGATTATAAAAATGTTTAACTCAAAACTAATCAAATTGCTGGTGTTCAAATGTTCAAAATTCAGTAACATTTATCTTAAATTTACATCACAATTTTACAAATAATCTTTTAAGTAATGTATTTACAATATTATTAGAAATAAATTGAATACAATCAAGGTGTTGAAGTTATGAAACTATGTTCTCTGGAGGTCCTCTTGATCTTGGTTCTGAAGGCTCTGGAGTTCCTCTTGGTCCTGTTTCTGAAGGCTCTGGAGTTCCTCTTGATCCTGGTTCTGAAGGCTCTGGAGTTCCTCTTGGTCCTGGTTCTGAAGGCTCTGGAGTTCCTCTTGATCCTGGTTCTGAAGGCTCTGGAGTTCCTCTTGGTCCTGGTTCTGAAGGCTCTGGAGTTCCTCTTGATCCTGGAGGCTCTGGAGTTCCTCTTGATCCTGGAGGCTCTGGAGTTCCTCTTGATCCTGGTTCTGAAGGCTCTGGAGTTCCTCTTGGTCCTGGTTCTGAAGGCTCTGGAGTTCCTCTTGGTCCTGGTTCTGAAGGCTCTGGAGTTCCTCTTGGTCCTGTTTCTGAAGGCTCTGGAGTTCCTCTTGATCCTGGTTCTAAAGGCTCTGGAGTTCCTCTTGATCCTGGTTCTGAAGGCTCTGGAGTTCCTGTTGTTCCTGGAGGCTCTGGAGTTCCTCTTGATCCTGGTTCTGAAGGCTCTGGAGTTCCTCTTGTTCCTGGAGGCTCTGGAGTTCCTCTTGATCCTGGAGGCTCTGGAGTTCCTCTTGATCCTGGTTCTGAAGGCTCTGGAGTTCCTCTTGATCCTGGTTCTGAAGGCTCTGGAGTTCCTCTTGATCCTGGTTCTGAAGGCTCTGGAGTTCCTCTTGGTCCTGGTTCTGAAGGCTCTGGAGTTCCTCTTGGTCCTGTTTCTGAAGGCTCTGGAGTTCCTCTTGGTCCTGTTTCTGAAGGCTCTGGAGTTCCTCTTGATCCTGGTTCTGAAGGCTCTGGAGTTCCTCTTGATCCTGGAGGCTCTGGAGTTCCTCTTGTTCCTGGAGGCTCTGGAGTTCCTCTTGATCCTGGTTCTGAAGGCTCTGGAGTTCCTCTTGATCCTGGTTCTGAAGGCTCTGGAGTTCCTCTTGATCCTGGTTCTGAAGGCTCTGGAGTTCCTCTTGGTCCTGGTTCTGAAGGCTCTGGAGTTCCTCTTGATCCTGGGATCAGATACAAATGGGTAATTTATTGCATAAATATCAAAACCAATGTAAGAATTAGCAACATTAATCCTATGATGTAATCACAACACACATAAAAGAAACAGTAAAACTAATGGTTTTAGATGTTTCAGTTCCAGCAGATGTCCAACAGATGGCCCGAATTTCAGTTTTATTCTTCATATCAAGTTCAATGTCTAGTCTGTACAGATAAAATCATATACAGTATAAGACCAAAAAGATGATTTAATAAACACATTTTAACTGACGTTTGTCAAAACATTCATCTTCAGAAAGGGTTCAGGATTTCCAGCAGATACCACATGATGTTACTTGAAACTGGTTTGTGATCAACTGCTATAAAAATGTATAGTTTACATCTATCTTTTAAAGAAATATTTTATTGCTAGTTTACCTATTTTATCTTTATGTATCTTATGCTTAGATGTACATTTTTTGACATCCATTTTAGTCAGTAAGATAAGAATTTCATTGTGCAGGGAAATGTGTTTCTTTACTGTGCATATGACAAAGCTTTGAAATCAACTGTGTAATTAATACAATGACTTTATAAACTCCTTTACCAACTGGTGGCTACCTAAAGGTAGTTTTTCATTAAGGTCTGGCTTTGTCATTTTTTTCTGTCACACCTGCTGAAGTAACAAAGGGAGTCAAGGTGATTTGAGAAATCACAGTTACAGCTGATGTGTGCAGATTAGCATATACACATAGCATGCTAATCATTTCTCATCTGCTTTCTGTTATGTGTTGACACTGGTTCTTTAATGTCTATTAAGATTTACATCAGCATTAAGTGACTTAAATAAAACCATTCCTATGATAATGGTCAAGTACTGGACACAGTGAAAATGCAGCCAAAGTAAAAAAAATAATATAACATTTTGAAAGAGCTTCAGAAAGTCTGAAGATCTATTGATCAAGATCACTGAAAAATTAAAAAAAAAGTGAATTTGTAGAAGCAAAACATTCAAAAATGAAAGTTGACAATTTTTCTGTGTTGTAGGTTTTAAAATACAAAAATACCCATGTCCATATCTGCTTTTTTGTTACCTTTGTTATGATTTTTAACTTTAACTGACTGACAATACAAACCTGTAGTTTTAAGGTTTTGCAGGAAGTCTGGGAGACGCCGATGACAGGCTTTGGACTTCTTCTCACTCAGCTCAGGCACAGGAATGAACGTCATGCAAACAGCATCTCAAGAACAGAAAATAAAACACAATTTATATCTTAATACAACTGGAAATAATCCATAAAGGTACTAATTACACTTACATTAAACATTACTCTGATCAATTGATCAATAAAGTTGACAAACACTTAAAAAATGAATCAATCTAAACAAACAAAAAAAACTATAAACATTGAGGTTGTGCAAGAACCATATTGAATAAGATAAATATTCTGAATTATTCAACTGATCTGGGTATAAACAGGTCTGAGCTGAATTCCTGGTGCCTGACTCGTGCAGCAGTTCACCTGTTAGCCTGCACTAGCAAAGAGAACAAAGTCCTGATTAGCCCCAGAGCAGATATAATGCTCTACATTCTGCTGTTCTGGGTTAGAGGCTGCTGAATATTTCCTGCTAACCTGTTAATGAGATGTACTCCAGCTCTCCTGGTCTACAGACAGGCTACCTGCTGGAGCTACCCAGAGGTTAGCTTGCTAACACGACTTGGCTAACGTTAGCCTTTCCACCGCACCTTTATCAAACATAATTAATTAAAAACGAAACTTATTTACAATGACTCATCTCTGTAAAAGATCAAAAACCGACATACTTACTGTTGGTTTTTCCATACTGCAAGCAGCCATTGATTTTCTGGTCTCAGCTGGCCGGTCATAACTCACCGGCACTCAGCCACTAGCTTCTAGCTTGGCTGGCTCACTCCTCCATGAATGCTAATAATATGCAGGCTAGAAGCCCCGCCCCTCAAGCGCGCGCCCGGCGCAAAAACAGTGACAGCAAACAACTTGAAACTGAAAAAAAAAACTTGAAACTGAAAAAAAAAACTTGAAACTGAAAAAAACAACAACTTGAAACTGAAAAAAAAAACTGAAACTGAAAAAAAAACTGAAACTGAAAAAAATTGAAGTGAAACTGAAAAATGAATAGAAACTCTGAAAATAAAGTGTCAATGTTAAAAAAAAGTTTTTTGTGGGTTTGTTTCAGTTTCAGTGTATTTTTCGGTTTCAATTTTTTTTCTTTCAGTATCAATGTTTTATTTTTCAGTTTTAACATTTTATTTTTCAGTTTATTTTTTTCTTCAGTTTCAATGTATTTTTTTTTTCAGTTTCAGTTTACTCTGTCATCGTTTTAGCCCCATATATATCTAGGTTCCTTAAATCTAAACAAATTTCATTTTTCACAGAATTAAATTTCTTTCTGTTCCAATTTTACCACATGAGCAGGGAATGAGCTTTAAAACTCCAGGAATCAGCAGACGACCTTGATCTTTACAACATACCTTACACTGTAAAAATATGTCCCAAAATAATATATCATCTAATTAAGATTTGTTCAGTAAAATTTTTTACATGTGCAGAGTATTTTTTATGGAATTATTCTGGCAACCACAGCTGCCAGTTTTTTTTTACTGTAAAAATTACATTTGTAGAGTTATTTCTGTTTTCTGATGTTTGATTTTATTTATTTTGGTCTAATTATATGTCTGTATTATTTTTACTGTCATGTAAATGGCCACATGCTCTGTCCAGAATGATTTCTACTTTTTCATTTGCTAATTGTGTCTAAAGTTGTAAACAAAAACACGGAATGTTCTTTCTCTGTATTTTGATATGATGTTTATTATCCCAGCCCCTAGTGGCACAGTGTGGGTTTTGCAGCATTTGTTTTAAAATAGAGAAAATGTATTTAGAGTGGTGTTTTTATTGGTCTATTTTTATTTAACCCTATTTAATCCGGCAAGACAAATTAAAGAGGTTATTTGCAAGGCCCTTCGGAGGAGTGTACATGGAAGCTTAGGCTAAAATTTCAAGTGTGTCTAATTTTGAAAATGTTGAACACAGCAGACACCCAACCCTGATTTACTCGTGGTCTCTTCGCTCTCCAAACAAACTCCCTTCCCTGTCAGCGTTCCTTTGTGAGCTCGCTAAAAGCTGGCAGAAGCTGCTTTGGGAAATTGTTAATCAGAGTTTTCTCTAATTAAATGACAAAAACAGCAAAAGTTTGACAGTCAGTGGTCTCTGTCATGACTGTAAAGAAACTTTAAATATTTATCATATATGAGCCCGGAGGTGGGGATCATTTTACGCGACTGTGTCATTAAGATTTTGGTTAATTATCATGGCCCATTGGGTCTGTCACCTCCTTCAATGTGCTGCTATCCTCTGTCCATTATCCACTCTGTAATTATCAGCACACAGTGTCTAGCCACCCCACAGCACTTTCTCTAGGAAACATGTTTATAATTACCTCAAGATGTTGATTTGTCACTTGCCGTTAATGGAAAGCTTCTGTTCGTTTGTCTGCTGTTGAAATCAAAAGGCCTTTATGGAGGCACTTGGGAGTGCTATCCACAATTACCTGTTCACAGACTGTTTTTGAAATGCTTTTCTTACCGTAGCAGACTTTTCATTACACAAGTCTTATAATTAAAAGGGCTTTAATACAATTCTACACTGGTGGGATGTCAGAGTAAAAATCGCATCTCCAGGAAAGAAAAAAAAAATCGATTATCTGTTATGGTTCTGCATTGTTCACACTTTGAAGGAAACATGTAGCTTAATCAAAATGAACAAAACCTTGTCAGAGAAGCAAACAATTACTCAAGAACAGATTTTACAGAAACACTAAAAAATTTTTAAAAAAAAACAAGCAAACTCCAACATCAAAGACTAGGAACAAAATCAAAACCTGGACAGGTCCGGATTAAGACAAACCTTAAAAAAAAAAAAAAAAAAAGAGTCCCATGTGGCTCGAGTCTAAAAATCTGTTGGTTTTTTATAAACTGATGCTATCATATTTTACTTAATCACTTAAGTTTTCTTCACTTGCAAAATATCCGAGTCAAAAATGTGAAAATATTAATTAAAATGGCAGAAACCCACATTGAAACTAGCTTGACAAACTATTAGCTCCGATTCTCCAAACTGAGATCGCTCTGAACATCATCTACTGATACAAACTGTGGAGAATGACTTCAGAGAACCAACTTCAAAGCATCCAAACTTTCTCTTTAAATCCATAAGCTTTAACATGTTCATACTGCTGTACAGAGAATATCTGGCCGAGGCAACGCTATAAATCCTGAGTCCAATGAGAGCGCTCCGAGGCCTCGAGCAACGGAACATCTAAGATATACTCATGGTACCCCCCCACTCCCCTCGCCTGAGTCCCAAGCTTCTTGGTTAAATAATAAAACATGTATTTTGTGGATTCTTCCAAAGTAGACAACTGGCGTGCTGCAACCATTAGGTCATTATTTTGTGGACATAATTTTTAATGGAAATTAAATGAAAATAAGTCACAGTTGAAACAAACAAAACAAATTTGACAAAAATCTCATATGAAACACTTACGTATAAAAGTATGAATGACTTATGAGGTCACCTCCTATATGGAGGATTAAAATAAGAAAATGATTTTGACTGATCTGTCTCTGGGACATAGCTAATTAACGTTTTCTGTATCAACCGTCATATCGCTGAGAAACACTCCCTTTGAGTTTTGAATGAATCCAGTGATGACGAAGAGGAAGGAGAGAACACGGTTTGTTCTTCTAAAGCTGTGAAGTGTGTTAGAGCTGAGTTCATACAAACAGGTTTCCTTTTATGTTCATTATCAACAGGTGTTAATTACTTGTTTTGCTCATGGGTTCTTTGCCGATGTTGACAATTGGACCCGGAAGATTTTTTTTCCCCCCCAGAATACAGAATACATGGTTCCGTGACTCCAGGACACAACAATGATCACAAATAACGTGTTTCCTGCAGTCAACGATGGACACTGTTGGCAGCAAAATAATGTTTTGTAGTTTGAATATTTAGGATGTTTGCGGTGGATGCAACTGAAGTTTAAAACTGTCACACATGGTAAAGGAAGGTAACATTTTGTAATGCAGTTTGGGTTCTTGATTTGTAAATTCAATGTCAAAATTGGGAAGTTTTGAAGTGGGTGTTTGTAAAAAGGTTATGAACAGTTAACCTCTTGTTGTAAATTGAACAGTTTCAGTTTGGAGAAGCAGAAATTTTATTTTATTTTTTGACTAGACTGATGAGCTAAAGCTGCAGTCTGGAGTATTTGAGCGGGAGACAATTTTTTTAAATCCAACTTATCAAGGCTCCTCCCAAAACATCCATTATCCCCCTCTCGCTCCCTCTAACCCCACCTCTACAATTGTGCACGTGCGTCACTCCGGTCTAAATTTAGTCACCGGACTTCTCTTTGTTTTTCTTTCTGAAGTTGATGTAGCCCTCGGTCGATGAGGAATGGTTAACTTTTTACTGCACTCTAATGGTATGGCGACTGTAAACAGGAAGACACGGAATGTCCTGTGCATGGCCCAAACCTTTGCACGTTTGTGTGATGAGCATGCATGTTGACTGACAGCCAACAATGCAGAAACTCAAATTCTACTTAAAACAATTGGCGGTCAGTGTAAATTTATAGGGGTCTATTATTAACCTTTATTTAGCCAGGAAAGTCCCAGTGACCTGCGATGGACTGGCGACCTGTCCAGGGTGTCCCCCGCCTCTCGCCCCTTGACCGCTGGAGATAGGCACCAGCTCCCCCGCGACCCTCTGTGGAGGACTAAGCGGCTACAGAAGATGGATGGATGAAGTCCCAGTGAGTTACAGTAACTCTTTTACAAGGGAGTCCTGGGTTACTTACCACCTATAGGGCATGTTGTGATCTGTGGGAGAAACCGGAGTACCCGGAGGAAACCCACGCATGCATGGGGAGAACATGCAACTCCACGCAGAGAGGCCTATGGGAGGAATGAGGGTCTTAAGATGAATAACAACCCATATATCATAGTTTAGAACTGAACTATCATTTGAAACATTTATAAAATGTTGAACATAAATAAATACTGACTGCAGTTTTAATGGATAACTAAAGTGAGGCCAATTTCCAAATGCTTTGCCTAATTTTTATCCATAAAGATCTGAAATTGTTGGATATAAAATATTGTTTTTCTAAATATTTCACATGAAGTGCTAAAAGAATGTTAGAGATTAGAGTTCTTTTAAGATAACAGAAGTTCACTTTGGCACTGGCTTCATACAGTATGTCTAGCTCCATTTCTCCAAAGTGAGGCTGTTCAAAGAGCTTACCTCAACAAGCACGAAATGAAGTGTCCACAACCTTTTCTCAAAAACTGATCTCAAAGAATGTGAACTATCTCTTTAATGTATGAAGGGAAGGAAACGGCATGCGACTGAGCAATTCAGTCAAATGAATCTAAAACGTTCTTAGAATATTCTACTTTTTTCTTGTCTGTAAACTTTTTTCTATACAAATGGAAGCAAAAATCAGGACAGTAAACAAATGAATAAATATACAAATTGAGTCTCCCAAAATGTAGTTTGTGTCACTAATAATTAGTTTGCAAAAAACACAACTTAATTTTTTTTAAATTAAAAAATGGGGTGCTTTTATCAAAACAGAAGGTTGTCCTGAGAAAAGCTGTCACTCAAATATGAATATTCTGAAGAATTTGACATTTGATTATGAGCTTTTCTTTAAATGTTACATTTTCTGGTGTTTATAAAAAGGGACAAATTAAACAATTTTGCTGCGAATACAAAAGATTTACTTGAAAAGAACCTCAGTAATGCATTAGGATTTGTAAGGCAGGTTGGGAAATGTTAGACGATGACAATCTCATAGCAGATAAATCTCTTTGAACCTCGTGTTAACAACCACGTGCGCCTCTAAGCTACTGAGTGAGAGCCCCAATTGAAGCTAATTGGCGCCTTCAAAGCCGAGGGTGTCTATAAAAAGATATCAAAATGTGCCCAGCTTACAATCTCCACTGTCTGAACTGTCATGCAGAAATGGCAGTTAAATGGAACTGTGGGAAGCAAGACAAGATCTGGAGGCACATTAAAACTTTCAGATAAAAACTGCATGGGCAGCAAATCAAAGAGAAAGCCGCATGTGACTGCAAAGAGCTGCAGGATTTATAAGCTGATACAAACCACCCCATTCCCATCGTACTGTGAATGCACAAACCACATCTGCATGGAGAGGAAAGCTTTACTGTCATCAGATGGAAAGTAGGACCCACATGCAGGAAGCATCAGTCAGGTTATGGAACCAAAACGTCTTTACTCTCCAAACTGAGGCTCATGAAGGACAAGAGAATATGGAGTCTCAAGATGTCTCAATACTTTTACTTGTTTACTGCATGTGACACTATTTTGTAAGGTTAATATATTTTTTACTAATGTTCAAGCTTTTCATTGTAGTTTTTCATCCACTACATAGTGCACTTGAAACTCATCCTGAAATATAACAGAAGTAATGTATATATTTATATCCCTTTGAATCATGAGGTCTTACTGGGGGCTATTAAGAACTGGTAAGTGGTCTGTATTTATAGAGTGCTTTCTAGAGTGCTACACTCCCCAAAGCGCTGTACAACATGAACAGTCATTCACCAATTCACACACTGGTGTTGATAACTACATTATAGCCTCAGCTGCCCTGGGGCATGCTGATGGAAGTGGGGATGCCATGCACCAGCACCCTCCAAGTCCCTCTGACCACCACCAGTAGACAAGGTGGGTGAAGCGTCTTGCTCAAGGACACAACGACAATCTAACCCAGCCGGAGTTGCAATCGAGCCGGCAACCCTCCAGTCGCCAAACCAGCCACTCTACCAACATGAGCTACAAACCGTCCAGAACAGGTTTCTGTTGTTCATTCTACTCATTTATTTTCCTTTATTTAAAAATGTGCAACTTTTTTCTTATATGGAGTTTTTAGTTTCTTCCATCCATCCATCCATCTTCTGAAACTGCTTAATCCCCCAAGGAGGGTCGCAGGGAGCTGGTGCCTATCTCCAGCGGGCAGGGGGTGAGAGGTGGGGGACACCCTGGACAGGTCGCCAGTCCATCACAGGGCCACATTGAGACGAATGAGACAATTTACAAGCCCAATTAGCCTGACAGCCATGTTTTTGGTCTGTGGGAGGAAACCGGAGTACCTGGAGAAAACCCACACATGCATGGGGAGAACATGCAAACTCCATGTGGAGAGGCTGCAGAGCCGGGACGCGAACCGACGACCTTCTTGCTGTGAGGCAACAGTGTTAACTAACTGCGCCACCACGCAGCCCGTTTTTAGTTTCTTTTACTCTAATTTTACTTTTTAAAACTTATTTGTAAAAGTTTTAAGTTTACAAATCATAATTTACCTATATATAATTTAAAGTCTTTAAAAAGGAGTATAATACATTAAAATATTAAAGAAAACTAAAAAAAAGATAAAAGAAAAACGTAACAAGAGTTTACAATTTTTAAATATGTACAAATGTTTTTTAAGTAAAAAAACTTAAAAATTCAAAATAAATTAAAAAACTAAGCACCTCGAGCAACAGGTGTCGTAGCTTCTCCTCGACACATCTCCAGTGCAGAACTTTTTACTCATGCTGTATCCATTAACTGTGTGATTGGTCACCAATTTGCAGAAGGCCTGATGCAGAGAAACGGACTGCTGCAGTGGGCGAACACAATACACACTTCACAGGAGTTCTGCACTTGAGATTCTCATGAAGTAGAAAATGTTCTGGTCAGAATGAATGTTATCCTTGTTCTTGACAAGAGTATAAGAAACAAAAATCTTGGTTCTTGTTGAACAGACTTCAGTGTGCTTTACAGCTCAGGTTGCAATGCATCATGGTCCCTTTTAACATATACCACTATTATTTATTTTACCTGCCACAGGCGTCTGCGTGGAGGTGCAGCTGAGGGCGAGGGAGAGGAATGGTGCAGAAACAGGTTCAGGTGAGGCTGATTGACACAAGCTGTGCTGTGGTATTAATCAACTCTCCACCTTTATCTGCAGTAGCAAGTGGGGCGCAGCTGGCAGACTGAGGCTGACGAGCTACAGTGTGGACCAAAGACTTGAAAAGCATCAGAATAAAGAAACTACACGTGACATCCGGGTGCTGTGGTGTGTGTTCCTGTAGCTGCATTTGATGAATTTCTAGGAAAATATATAGTGACTGCAAAACATTTGAACACCACTAGTGCACTCATAAAGTAGAGCATCTAGTGAACCAGTGGGCATTTGAACAGCTGAACAGTGGCTGAGATCATTACACGAACAGAACCCAGAAAATAACAAGTGAACTCACAATATAACCATAGAAAACTAAAGCAAAGCCTGTACAAAGTCTAAAACCATGACGTTTATCAGAAACTTTTCATTTTGATGAATGTGGGATAGCATATTTTCAGGAAAAGTGAAACATTTTCTGAAAAGTTTTTATCTTTCATAGAGGTGAAGGGATAAGTCTCCTGTGGCGTTATGAGTGAACCTGTGGTAAAGAAGCACCTGCAGAGAAGATCGATCGGCAGGATTCTACTACAAGCACATAGCTCCAATATCTGGATTCTGAGGTTAAAAAAGTCAGGCAGTCAATGATAAAGAGTAGGTCAAAAAATCATAAATGAATAACTGAATGGCATGATAACATGGTTATCGCTCATCTTCTCTGTTTTAGCTTCACGGGAATATCATATGTCTCATTCTTTATACATGAAGGGAAACATGTCCACCTCCACAAATGAGTTAGGGACGATTTACACGGCAAGATCTTCAAATTCTCGTCCAATTTCAAATCACGAAAGACCCCACGTGGCGCTAAAAAATGATGCTTGGTCCTACAGTGTGTGGAACAACATATCACACACAAACGGATAATAACAGCCACAAACAATCCCAGGGCAGACGTGAAACCTCACAGAACTTATCAGGATCAAACATGACTTCAGAGTAAAAGCTGTCAAACATTACAGCTTTTATTTCTATTATAATCAACAATGCATGTCTGACAGTTTTGTTGCCAGCTTGCTACAGTCACCTCGCTTTCTGATTGGCTACACGTCACATTCAAAAGGCTGCATGTGCATTTGTCATCGGGGAACACCACACATGCTACGATATCGAGCCAAGACAATCCAACATGTTGGACTTCCCTGATTTGCGATCAGAGTGTTCCCAACGTCCTTCTGAGCAGAGGAACACTCATCACACCACACATGACAGCAATATGTGATAAGAACAGCTTTAGAGTCAGTACAGTATTCAGGAACGTCGAAAATTCAAATGATTATTATCCTGCAGTGTGAACTGGCCTTTAGGTAAATAATATTGCTTGTTTTAAAACCAACACATTTGAAAATTTTACTTTCTAAACATTCAGTTCTTAAAGGGACAAGAGGGAATATTTTAAATAAAAATAATAATGCATGGTCAGTTTTAAGTGATGAAGCATTTTAAATCAAAAAGAATGAGGCCACCAATGTATCAGTCCATTACCTTGAACAGACTGTGAGCTGTAAAATGTTCTGCAATTTGGGAACGAATTTCCCGCTCTGTCCTACGGAAGTGACGTCAACTGACGCTTAATACTCGCTCTGGAGAGCTAGAAAAGTAATAATAAATGTATATCCAGTAGGTGGCAGCATTGTACCGTTGTGTTGCTGGTCAATGGCGGACTTCCTTCGTCTGAATCTGTGGTTTTTCTCATAAAACTGGTGGGTTTTTTGGCAGTGTTTTTGGAGCTGAAACCCTCTCTGATGGATTACAGGGTTTCACAGAGCTAAAGGTGCTGTTATACGTAAATCAGCGCAAAGTGATCTGTGGAAGTTACTGGGTCTCGAGAGTTTAGGCCTCAAATCCCCGGGTGTTTCCTAGACCTCAGTCCGCCTCACAGTGCCTCAAAGGCAGCTGTGCTGCGCTGCGCACACGGCTCCTCTGCTGTTAGCGATCGCAGCCTTTTGGGGAGAAGAACCATTGAGAACACCAACTAATTACAGCTTTCACTCGGACTGGGTCGTCTAGTTCTGCCTGAGTTGTGTGTAACCGGTGCTACACAACAGAACTCCATACAGTGGAGAAGAGAGACGGCACTGGGGCAGGAACATAGCAGCTAGCGACAACATTTATACTGGTGTGTGTGTGTGTGTGTGGCGCGGGGCATTGTTTTACCATATTTTCTTTTGTATTAATAAAATGTGTGGTTATTTATGGAATCATGTCTCCGCTTACTTTGGTTGAACCTTTATTATGAAATAGTGAGAAGTTTGTGCGCGCTCCCGCTCAAAGCTGCAGCTACTCGGAGCGCCGGGGGCGGCGCTCGAGAGGTTCGTTTATGAAAGCTGCATCAAGTCCCTTTAACACTGATTTGTGAAGGTCACAAAACCTCGTTTTTGGCAGCTTCAAGGGGACTGACATAATGTCCAAAATCAAACGGCTTCAGCGTCACAGTTGGTCGGTGTACCTTTTGTGTTCGGCATGGCAAGGGCTTACACAATTCAATCTTTCAGCTTTCATTTATTAATCAAACATGGATCAAAGAGCCCAGTTGTGTTTTCTCTTTAATATGTCACTGGGCAACATTTAAAGGCATGTGAAATATACGAGGACTTTCAGCGGTCCCGCAGGAACAGGACTGAACCAGTTTCATCACGAAACACAGCTGTCGACATCCAGTAAAAAGCAGGAACAAAAGTTCTAATATAAAACTTGGCCACCTCACTTTTATTTTCCACTAACCACTCATAGAGGAGCGGTGGGGGCATGCAGATGAATGCCAATGAACAGCTGTGTTTATTCATTATTTGTATTCAAAGTTAATCTCTTATGGATTCCTGAGAGCAGAGACACACCAGCAGGAAAAGCAAGGCCAGTTTGGCAGAAATAGCCAGTAACCCCAAACACCCCCATGCCCTCACACCGGGCTTAATCTTTTATTGAACAACCTGAAATACACAAATGGGTTTGTGCATCTTTATTTGTAACATTCAAAGAGACCAATCATTATCTTTTAATTATCAGTACCCAGTAGTGGGGCCTATTAAAGCGCAGTAATTAATCTAACACTCTGGCAAGGGAGGAGATCCACTTTACAAACAGCAAGTTCACTGCAACTGGTTTTCAGCTGTAAAATTTGCACACGAAGAGGCACTGAAAAGCAAATTAATGGTGCAGGCAAGGCCTAAAGTGAAGCAACGCGAAGAGGAGTACTCGTGTTAGGTACACAAAAGTTTATTGGAGGTATATCTTTTTACATTTCCCTTTATGTCCTTGTTCCACTGCTGAGCAAAACACCTTTGGTACAAAGGGGCCAGAGACGAAAGAGCAAACTAAATCAATAAACGAGGCCCGAACACAATGTTAGTGCACAGCACCTTTGTCTGCTTGCAATATGAATGCTATTTATACCCCCTTGTTAACATCTTAGCGTGCACTCTAGCTATGTTGATGATTGATTAACATGTCAAATTAAATCACTGTCAAACTAACATTGGCTGTGCTGACATTCCAAACAGTCCAATTACAGCCATTAATTGAGTGAACCCAATCAGTCCTCAAGGACGGGGAGAGACCCGTGTGGAGCACAAAGATCTGCTTTCACTGGCCTCCATCAATTAGCAAACAACAATTAAGTCGACTTCATGGAGGAGTATAATAATAAAAAAAAATTATAAATTCACTGTCAGCTCCTGTTCCATAAACAATAAGGTAAGTTCCTGCATTTTGATTGATGTCCGACACTGCCTGACAGAAGGTAACTAGTAACTGGTTCATATACAGTAACTATGAAAGCAGCGGAGGCTGTGATGGATGTCAGCCTTGTATTTTTGAGACGAATGGAGGGAGCGTCTTCTCTATTCATTTGTGGTGTTTCTAGCATCAAAAAATTGAAAAATTTGGGAGAAAAAAAAATTTTTTGTCAAGACAAACTCCCCTTATTTACATGGAGGTGGTGGGCTTTAAAGGTCCCCTATTCTGCAAAATGCACTTTCTAAAGATCTTTTAACAGTCATATCAGTCCCAAAGACTGTGTCCAAGACCCAAAAGTAAAAAAAATATTTTCACCGTTTTCACTTCCTGCTTCTCATTTTTGGGAAATGTGTTTTGAGCTAATGCTAAAACGGGTGGTTTCTAAATCTTTCCCCTGCTGATGTCAAGAAGGGAAAAGACCACTCCTCTCTAGAGGACAGAGCCAATCACAAGCACCTTTGGTTACCTGAGCCCACCCCCATCCTTTAAAAACCACGGGAGCGTGCATCCTCACATACGTTAGCGGTCACGGTGAAGCTACGAGCAAAGCACGGCAGCTGCTCCGTAGATGGTTGCATCAACGAGGACTAAAGTCTTTTTTACTCCCTTCATCTAAGACCCTGAGACCAGCGTAGGGCCAGCCAGTGCAGTGCACCGGGGCTCGCGAGCCCCCCAAAGAGGGCCCCTCCATCAATGATATTATTCTCCCAACTGTGTTTCTATGATCAAATAGACAGTAACTCTTATTTCTGAGCCAGTCAGTGAACGCAACTTAAAGTCAGCCGTAGCGGGAGAGTCGGGAGAGACGATGCCTGTCAATCATGACGACTGCGGCGAAAAATAATCCAGAAAGTGAACATTTTTCAGGACAAGTGAAGAAACAAGTGAGCATTTTTTCATCCAAAGCTGTGAGTTTAGAGTGTGTTAAGACGCCGACCGTGACGGAATCTGACATGGAGAAACGTTACCGTACCGGAGTTTACCGGAGGAGTTCCAGCATGTCTGAGTCTGGATGAATGATCAGGTTACTTACCAGACCGGAGGTCACAAAAATACAGGTAAATTCAAATCTTTTTAAATGAAAATGGTTAAGTAGATTTTTGTTAACCAGAATTTTAAGCTTTAATTTCCTGGTAAAAAGAACCACAAACCCTCACTGACTTTAATGATGAGCTCCATTCAATAAACCTGACTAAGTAAAGTAGCCTACTAAGAAAATAAATAAGTATTAAGTAAATAAAAATATACTGTCAGTATTTCTGAAGCAAGACCAGAATCCAATTCTTGTCTCTGTTGGACTCAAACTTATTTTCAAGACCAAGAAATCAGAAAACAATCAGCCAATAAAATTAATTTTCTTTTAATGAAGTCAAACCTATCAGACCCTTTATGTCTCTTGTCTACAGAGATCTACTGATCCTTTTCTACAGAAACTAACACTTTGTTCTGCTCAGATAAATTTGACATGTGTATTATATTGTTGACCACCTAGAAGTGAAAAAAAAAATCACAATAGAATTATTATTTCTTCATGTTTCAATACAAATTTTTGTGACTTAGGACTTTATACTTGGTGATTTTTCTGCTTTGTCTTGAAAAAATTGGACATCACTGGTTTATTTTCTGAATGTGGCCCTCAGAGGACTTTGTTTTCTGACAAACATATTTTGTTTTACTGTTGATTTTTTTTCTTTATTTAAAACATTCAGCTAGATATCAGGGCATATCAGTAGCTATCAGCACTCTACTTCCCTCCTCTCTTAGACCCATTTGCGATCATCACAACTCTTTTCACAATAATATTTGGTGATTTGATTTGGGAGGGGGGCCCTAAAGTAACTCTTGCCCCGGGGCCCAGCTCAACTTTGCTACACCACTGCCTGAGACCAATCAATGTCTCACAAACGTGCGCGATGAAGAGAGATAGGCGGGGCTTGGAGAAGTCCTGCTCCCCAACTCGTCTCGTCTCGTCTTCTTCCGCTTATCCGGGTCTGGGTCGCGGGGGCAGCATCCCAATTAGGGAGTTCCAGACAGTCTTCTCCCCAGCCACTTCTACCAGCTCCTCCGGCAGGATCCCAAGGCGCTCCAGGGCCAAACCAGAGATATATTTTCTCCAGCGTGTCCTGGGTCGACCCGGGGGCCTCCTGCCGGCAGGACATGCCTGAAACACCTCCCTGGGGAGGCGTCCAGGGGGCATCCTAACAAGATGCCCGAACCACCTCAGCTGGCTCCTTTCGACATGGAGGAGCAGCGGTTCTACTCCAAGTCTCTCCCGGATGTTCGAGCTCCTTACCCTATCCCTAAGGCTGAGCCCGGCCACCCTGTGAAGAAAACTCATTTCGGCCACTTGTATCCGCGATCTCGTTCTTTCGGTCATTACCCAGAGCTCATGACCATAGGTGAGGATTGGGAGGTAGATCGATCGGTAAATCGAGAGCCTTGCTTTCCGGCTCAGCTCCTTCTTCACCACAACAGACCGGTTCAGCGTCCGCATCACTGCAGACGCTGCCCCAATCCGCCTGTCGATCTCCCGTTCCCTCCTTCCCTCACTCGTGAACAAGACCCCGAGATACTTGAACTCCTCCACTTGAGGCAGGACCTCTCTCCCGACCTGGAGTTGGCAAGCCACCCTTTTCCGACCGAGAACCATGGCCTCAGACTTGGAGGTGCTGATCCTCATCCCAGCCGCTTCACACTCAGCTGCGAACCTCCCCAGCAAGAGCTGTAGGTCAGAGCCTGATGAAGCTAGGAGGACCATATCATCCGCAAAAAGCAGAGACGAGATTCTCCTGTCACCAAACTCGACACCCTCCACACCACGGCTGCGCCTAGAAATCCTGTCCATAAAGGTTATGAACAGGACCGGTGACAAAGGGCAGCCCTGGCGGAGTCCAACCCTCACTGGGAACAGGTCCGACTTACTGCCGGCTATGCGGACCAGACTCGCGCTCCTCTGGTACAGGGACTGAATGGCCCTTAACAAAAGACCATCCACCCCATACTCCTGGAGCGTCCCCCACAGGGTGTCCCTGGGGACACGGTCATAAGCCTTCTCCAAATCCACAAAACACATGTGGATTGGTTGGGCAAACTCCCATGACCCCTCCATCACCCTAGCGAGGGTAAAGAGCTGGTCCACAGTTCCACGACCAGGACGAAAACCACATTGCTCCTCTTCTATCTGAGGTTCAACTATCGACCGGACCCTCCTCTCCAGTACCCTGGAGTAGACCTTTCCAGGGAGGCTGAGGAGTGTGATCCCCCTATAGTTGGAACACACCCTCTGGTCCCCCTTCTTAAAAATGGGAACCACCACCCCGGTCTGCCACTCAACAGGAACTGCCCCCGATGACCACGCAATGTTGCAGAGACGTGTCAGCCACGACAGACCTACAACATCCATAGCCTTGAGATACCCAGGTCGGATCTCATCCACCCCTGGGGCTCCGCCGCTGCGTAGTTTTTTGACTACCTCAGCGACTTCTGCCCCAGAGATTGGACAGTCCGTCCCCAGGTCTCCCAGCTCTGGCTCCTCATAGGAATGCGTGTCGGTGGGATTGAGGAGCTCCTCAAAGTATTCCTTCCACCGCCCGATTATAACCCCAGTTGATGTCAGCAGCTCCCCGTCCCCACTGTAAACAGTGTGAGCGAGTTGCCGCCTTCCTCCCCTGAGGCGCCGGATGGTTTGCCAGAACCTTTTTGGAGCCGACCGATAGTCTTTCTCCATGGTCTCACCAAACTCCTCCCACGCCCGAGATTTTGCCTCGGAAACTGCCACTGCTGCACCCCGCTTGGCCCTCCGATACCTATCTGCTGCCTCTGGAGACCCACAGACCAGCCACGCCCTGTAGGCCTCCTTCTTCAGCCTGACAGCTCCCCTAACCTCTGGTGTCCACCAGCGGGTACGGGGGTTACCGCCACGATTGGCACCGGCTACCTTGCGACCACAGCTAGCAACAGCCGCCTCAACAATCGCAGAGCGGAACAAGGCCCATTTGGACTCAATGCCCCCCACTGCTCTCGGGACGCGGTCGAAGCTCTGCCGGAGGTGGGAGTTGAAGACCATCTTGACAGGCTCTTCTGCCAGGCGTTCCCAGCAGACCTCACTATACGTTTGGGCCTACCAGGTCTGCGTAGCATCTTCCCCTGCCATCTGATCCAACTCACCACCAGGTGGTGATCAGTTGACAGCTCCGCTCCTCTCTTCACCCGAGTGTCCAAAACATACGGTCTCAGGTCAGATGATACAACTATAAAGTCAATCATCGACCTGTAACCTAGGCTGCCCTGGTACCAGGTGTACCGATGGGCATCCTTATGTTCGAACATGGTGTTCGTTATGGCCAAACTGCGACTTGCACAGAAGTCCAAAAACAGAACACCACTCGAGTTCAGATTGGGCGGGCCGTTCCTCCCAATCACGCTCCTCCAGGTCACGCTGTCATTGCCCACGTGAGCATTGAAGTCTCCCAGCAGGACTATGGAGTCCCCAGTAGGAGCGCTATCCAGCACTCGTCCCAGGGACTCCAAAAAGGGTGGGTACTCTGAACTGCTATTTGGTGCATAAGCACAAACAACAGTCAGGACCCGTTCCCCAACCCAAAGGCGCAGGGAAGCTGCCCTTTCATCCCCCGGAGAAAACCCCAACATACAGGCAGAGAGTCTTGGGGCTAACAGAAAGCCCACCCCAGCCCTCCGCCTCTCACCCGGAGCAACTCCAGCAAAGAAAAGTGTCCAACCCCTCTCCAGGACTTGGGTTCCAGAGCCAACACTATGTGTCGAGGTGAGCCCGACTATATCTAGCCGGTATCGCTCAGCCTCTTCCACAAGCTCCAGCTCCTTCCCTGCCAGAGAGGTGACGTTCCATGTCCCAATAGCCAGTTTTCCTGTCTGGGGATCGGACCGCCACAGCTCCCGCCTTGGTCTGCCATTCAATCCACATTGCACCAGACCCTTCATGTTCCTCCTGCAGGTGGTGGGCCCACAGGTGGATGAGCCCATGTATCCGGTTCGGGCTGGGCCCGGCCGGGCCCCATGGGCGAAAGCCCGGCCACCAGGCGCTCGCTCACGGGCCCCAACCCCAGGCCTGGCTCCAGGGTGGGACCCCGGTAACCCTCCGGGCCGGGTACACTGGCTCGATGATTGTACTTGCATGAAGAGTCTTTTGAACCGTTCTTTGTCTCACCCCTCACCTAGGACCAATTTGCCATGGGTGACCCTACCAGGGGCACAAGTGCCCCAGACAACATAGCTCCTAGGATCATTAGGGCACTCAAACTCCTCCACCACGATAAGGTGACGGTTCACGGAGGAGTGCTCCCCAACTGCCCCGCCAATTTGAAAAGAAAGTTTAGCTTCAGGAGGTGGAAGAAATGTTAAACTGGAACCAGCCACTAGGTGGCGCTTGTTTTGGCTTGACCTCTGGTTTCTGTTCAGGTCTCCAGTTAAAAATGTTAATAGGCCGATGTTAAAACTGTACAGGATTACTGATGATCTGGAAAAGGTAAACCTACAAAACAACTGTTTTCTTAAATACTTTCTGAATTTGCACGTAGTCTAAAAAATACTGTTTCAGTATTGATTTAAAATATTGCAATATTGATTTTTTTAACGGTGTTATACAGCTTCACATTGTTGTATGTTTTGTATAATTCTGTAGTAAGTCAGACATGTGGTGCATATGACAGAACATCATACCTCATTACACCCTTACAACCAGTCTTGACACTCTGCTGCTGACTCTTATTTTGTGGATGTGCGTTAGATTATCATTAGCCTCAATCACCATATTTATCTCCGTAAAATCATACAATACTGGGAACAGAAGTAGCTCTTAAAATAGCATAATAGAAATGATCCTTCAGTGCAGCTAATTGCACTGTTTTACAAATTCTTTCTTTCTGCCTCAGGAAAAGAGAAGCCATCATCACCACGGAGACAACAAGAGGTACAAGCGTGGATGAAAATGGTTTGGAGATTTGACAGCCCTGTGGTAATTTGTCAGGGTCACTCACCGCGAGCGTCTCCACCTCGTCCCCGCACCACGTACAGGAAATGATTCATCTGCATCCAGGAGAGGAGCTGAGCGCCATTTCAAAATTACCTATGAGTTATCTCCTCAATAACTTCTAATCAGACAGCTGCCGTTTCCTCCACTGTAAACAAAAGTAATTACAGTAGATGTGATGGATGGGAAGAATAAGAGAGCTTCTGCATGCTCAGGACCAGTATGGGACTCTGCAGAGCAGAACACTTTAATTAGGTACGGCCTTGCCCAGCGCAACTGAATGAGTCTGACAAAGCAGACGTTCCAGTTGCTAAAATAAGCCTCTGCCTATGAGATGTCTCTTGTTTTGTTCCCAAAGTCTGGGCCAGTGATTTACTTCAGCACCTCTGAAGAAGCTGTTTTGGAAAGGGAATAGAATCTAGCATGATATCACTTCATCCTTATTATACGTAATGAGATAGTAAATCTAATTTCAGAGGAAAATCAAATAGGCCTCCTCAGAGTCAAATATAAAGTGTAGTTTCTATTGGCCAACCAGGAGTATGTCATTACTTATTTGCTGCGCGGTGCCCGCAGTGATTGATCGTCATTTGTAAACATTCACACCCAGAGGAGGTGTATAGAACAAAATTCGAGGGCAAATAAAATTGTGGGTCTTGTGTATTTAATATTCCATACATGAACACACAGATGAAACATAATAGATGCGTTTACTGAGAGCAGTAATTGTTAAATATTGACATTATTTAATGCAGATTTTTTTGTGTTGCAGGATTGAGTTGAAATATTAAACACAGTTGGCTCAACACTTAGCAGGTGGTGGAGAAGGTAAACACTTTATCTTTGTGATGTACTGCAAATATTGAGCTAGGCTTGTGGAGCCTCGTGAAACGAGACGATGTGGAAAAAAATGCAGCAGGTTTAAAGCAGAAAATATTTTTGAGTCGTTTTATGAGAATAAAATTGTTATCTTTGATGAATGATGAAGATGCTGAGTATATCAATAGTAAAATATGTACTCAGTAGAAAAGCCTAAAAAACAAGTTCTGCCAGGTCCTCACACAGAACCTTTAGATTCAAATCTGGCTTCGGCTCAGTCATTTTAAAAACTTTGATTTCTTTTTTCCTTTTCAATGATTTGATATTATGATGAGTCATTATCTTGTTTAAAAAATACACTTCTGGTTAAACTTCTCAAACAGAGAACTTCATATTTCCCTCAGGTGTTTCTGATCAGTGATTTTGTCCTTGAAGCAGAGAAAAAAAGATATATATTTGCATTATCTTGCATCACAATTAGAACAAAGTTCTCCTATGTCTTTATTCTGTGCAAAAAATGTTTATTTTCTTAAATATTATCATGTTGCATCATTTGACCTGATCTGGGCCTCGTGGTCATTGGTAGTCCTGCTCCAATGTTCTAACTGAAAAAAATAAAATAAAAATATTTATTAGCAGCACCTGAGTTGAGAAAATGTTGAAGTTCTTGCTGATTTCTCTGTTTTTGACCGAATGAGTCCCTTAAAGGTCCCATATTCTTCAAAATTAACTTTCTAAAGTTCTTTTAACAGTCATATCAGTCCCAAAGACTGTATGAGATCCCAAAAGTGATCAAACATTTTCACCGTTTTCACTTCCTTACTCTCATTTTTTGGAAATGTGTTTTGAGCTAATGCTAAAACGGGTGGTTTCTAAATCTTTCCCCTGCTGATGTCAAGAAGGGAAAAGACCACTCCTCTCTAGAGGACAGAGCCAATCACGAGCACCTTTGGTCACCTGAGCCCACCCCCACCCTTTAAAAACCAGGAGTGCACATCCTTGCAAATGTTAGCAAACAGTCATGGTGAAGCTACGAGCAAACCACAGCAGTTGCTTCGTAGATGGTTGATCAACGAGCACAAAAGTCTTTTGCTTTAGGAGGTTGAATGAGTGGGTGGAAGAACAACAGCTGCACTTAAAGTAAGGGCCAATTTGACAAATGCATGGCTTTTACAAGTCACTGAGATGTAAAAGAAATCATTCAGAGTGGATAGAAAGTGCAGAATATGGGACCTTTAAGTCTTTTAAATTGATAATATTTGTTGATTTCTTAAGAGTGGAATTATTATTTCTAAAATAACTACTATATTTAAAAATATATGTGTAGGGTGTTCTCACATAGGATTTGTGTTTCTTAATTTTAAAACTTACTGTAAGCAAAAAGAAAAATTTATATGACAAATGTGTAATTTTAAAGTTTTAAATGCATTTCTGCTTGTTCAAATATGTTGAATATATTTATTTTCTGCCTTTTATCTTATATTAGTAGTTATTAAAAGCGAAGAAAAGTAGCCAACCATTTTTAGAATCACAACAACCCTTCACTCCATCTCCCCTTCAAGGGTTTTATGTGGTGACAGAATACCTCCTGCTGCCTTCGCTGCAGAGAGAAAACAGTCATTTGCATCAACAGTTCATTTACTTTCACTCTGGTGGAGAACAGAGGCACATTTTTAACAGCTTCTTGCAACAAATTCATGACATTTTTAAAGTAATAAGTCATTTGATATCCTCAGATCATGAAACTCTTCTGACTTTGCTAATGCACTACAGCAGGGGTCTTCAGCTGAAGCTCAGCAGCGTTTGTTCAGACAGATTTTCTCAAGCTGAGGTCCAGAATGCAGATTCTTTGATTTAAAAAAGACTGATTTTTAAAAATAAAATGAAAGGATTTTAGAACAGGCACATCCGAATCTAGATAAATAGATTGATGTACTTTTGCTTTTGGGAAATTAGCGTCTTACTGCAACATAAAATGTAAAAAAGTTGCAAAAATATTTAACTAAAAATCATCATAAGAACAGTTTTGTTTATTTTGTCATGAAGTCTAATTGCTGCTGACAGGAAAGAGTTCCTGTAGCGTTCTGTTTTGCATCTTGGATGTAAAATGTGTTTGTAAAATTCCGTGTGTGTGTAGTGGATCAGTGGTGTCAAGTTCAGTTTTGAATGGATTCCTACCTCTGCTACTATATACTGCGGACTACCGTATTGATCCGAATATAAGACGAGGTCTTTTTCATTGAAAATGATGTGAAAAGGGGGGTGTCCTCTTATAGCACGGCCTAGTTTTTGGGGGTCATAACACAACCGCACCAGCAGAGGGCGCCGGCTTTTTGGTCAAAGCGGCAGCAACAGGAAGCAGCTTAGACCGCGACCGGTCCCGATCCAGACCAGCTCAAAGTGACAGGTCCACTGAGTGATGATCAGTCCGGCCAGGTCAACATCCATGCCCAGTGCGTGAGCTTTCAGCGTGGACTTCTGTCAGGTGAGGGCTCGGCGGTTTGCGTCGGTCATCCACACACACCTCGTTCTCGTGGGTGCTCACACAGCTGCAGAACCTTGGTCAGCTGGCCTGGAGTTTCACGTATTATCTGTGGGTAATGCATGCAGCGATATTTTTTTACCTTAGCGCCACACACACACACAGATGCACAGAGAGAGAAGAGCGAGCAAGAAGATTTAATTGAACTTTTTTCTCAATTTTTTCCCAATTGAATGAAATCTGTTGCCATGATGGAGAACTGATTAATAGGCAAATGTTAAAGCAGTCTGTAATTATGGTATAATATATATGATTGTCTCAAAATTTTTTAAAAATTGTTTCTTTAAGGAGGGAATTTAGTCTTTTTTCTGAAGATTAGTCTCGAAAAGGAGGGGATCGTCTCATGATCGGGTCGTCCTATATTCGGATCAATACGGTATATGCTGCTTGCTTTTATAAAGATTTAAAATGCAACACCTTTTCTTACATGTAATAAATCTCAACATACAGTCATGCACTGTTGAACACCGTGGGTTGGTGAGACCTCCTTCACTAAATAAAGATTCCACTATAGCTTAGAAATCCAGCCAGAACATGGATGGTCTTGGGGTTATTTGTTGTGAGGCCCTCAGGTATATGTCAAGAACCAAGACGATGGCCTCATGCCTGAGATACGACCTCTTTAAGTGCTATCACACTAGTGTGGCGTGACTTGTTTGGCGAGTACGAGTGTAGCAGATTGAATTTAAACTGATGGGAGTTTTTTTTTAATTTACCACAATCCAGTCACACTCTATAATGCATTGTGGATTAGTCTAATAGACTAGTGTGGCCGAGGACATTTATGTTGACTCAAAACCAACCAAGTGTTGCTGGACAGTTGGTGACTGACAGCTTTCTGTTGGATCCTCAGGCTAACCCAGTGGGTAAAGACAGTCAGCCACTGATCAGAAGGTCAGCGGTTTGATCCCCAGTTCCTGCAGACCACTTGTCAAATGATCCCTGGGCAAGATACTGAACCCCTGGGTGCTGTCCAGAATGGCTGCTCCTCAAAAAAATAAAATAAATAAAGATGAGGAGGAGTCGAAAAGCAGAGAATCCATTTCCCTAAGGGGATAAATAAGTGATTTATTGTTAAATCAATTATTTTCTGGGCTCTCAGATCAGATTCTAATGGAATAATTGTTTAAAAGATGTGTGTTTAATTTTGCATTTACATTTTACATTGCCAGTTTCAATAAACATCATTATCTCTGAGACAGTGAATTCTGAACATGCAAGAGTCAGTTTGGTGTGGATGAAAAGCTCCATCTTTCTTTTTTTACTGACTTTCATCTGACTTCAGGTGCTGTTTCCTCAGGATTACGTCTTTCTCCCTCTTCACTTTGGCTTCTCTATGTTTGGAGACCATAAAGGCTGAAGTTGTACTGCTTAAATGAATTACCTTAAATGCAGGAAAACATATAAAAAATCCACATATTTTATTAACCCATTCGGGTCAAATTTGGTGACCTGGGCACCAGAACATCTGACAAAAGTGATGCTCAATATTCATCATTCTCAGAACTTTTGGCACCAGCTCTACATCATGTGTTCTGTTGCTCCTCGGTCCGTCTCAGAAGTGAAACACGGCCATATAAAGCAGTAACCTGGGTTAATGTTAACATGTGCTCTAGTTGAAAGTTACGAGGAGAATCGTTGATTACATTTTTAATGACAGTGCAAGAAAATGCTTTTATTTCACTGGAAACCAGACAGAAAAGGAAAGAATAAAATGTGTTAATTGAACCACTGTTGTAAACCCTTTAAATATAAATGAGGGGGTTGAAGTGCCAGGAAAAAAAAGCCTGTTGGGTCTGTCCTGATTAGTGAGATATTTGGCTTTAAAAGCACTGGTTTGGGTGGAGATTTTGAGCCTGAGGACATCACTGTGTACATTAAGAGCAACAACTTTTAACTCTGTTTGAACTCAGAACTAAATATTTTGTGTGATATGACTCATATCATATGAGTGCTGATCTCTTCAAAGAAACAGGAAAAAAATCCATCATTATACAAGTTTTAAATGTTTATTTCAGACACAAAGTAAAGGAACCTCTGACCCATTCTGTAGTGTGACGGCTAGAACATGGTGCCAAATGTATTCCTGTTTCTTTTATGCGAGGCCAGATGCAGGCATGGGGGGCATTGCCCCCCAAATTTTATGACTGCCCCCCCAAACGCGATTGCATGCAGAAATAACAAATTTCTAAAATATTTCAGTGAAAAATGGTCAGAGTGAGCGCTCTCCTCCGTTTGTCCTCATTCAAAGTAGCTACTGATGAATGACACAGAAAGAAAGAGAAACAAAAAAACACAAAAAAGAACAAAAACACAAAAAGAACAAAAAAAGCAAAACAAAAAACACAAAAAACACAAAAAGAACAAAAATCGCAAAAGAACAAAAAAGCAAAACAAAAAACACAAAAAAAAACAAAAAACACAAAAAAGAAAAAAAAAACACAAAAAGAACAAAAAAAGCAAAACAAAAAAACACAAAACAGAACAAAAAACACAAAAAGAACAAAAAAAGCAAAACAAAAAACACAAAAAAGAACAAAAAACACACAAAACACAAAAAATAACAAAAAACACAAAAAGAACAAAAACCCCCACAAAAAACACAAAAAGAACAAAAAAAAAGCAAAACAAAAAAACACAAAAAAGAACAAAAAACACAAAAAGAATAAAAAAAGGAAAACAAAAAAAAACAGAAAAGAAACAAAAAACACAAAAAGAACAAAAAAAGCAAAACAAAAAACACAGAAAAGAACAAAACAAAAAAAGCAAAACAAAAAACACAAAAGAACAAAAAACACAAAAAAGAACAAAAAACAAAAAGAACAAAAAACAAAAAGAACAAAAAAACAAAACAAAAAACACAAAAAAGAACAAAAAACACAAAAAAGAACAAAAACACACACACAAAAGAACAAAAAACAAACAAAAAAACACACAAAACACAAAAAGAACAAAAAAAACAAGACAAAACATACACAAAAGAACAAAGAAGAAACAAAAAAGAACAAAAACACAAAAAGAACAAAAAAGCAAATCAAAAAACACACAAAAAAGAACAAAGAAGGAACAAAAAAGAACAAAAACACAAAAAGAACAAAAACCAAAACAAAAAAACACACAAAAGAACAAACAAAACACAAAAAAGAACAAACAAAATGAAAAAACACAAAAAGAACAAAAAACACAAAAAATAACAAAAAAACACAAAAAAGAACAAACAAAAACAAAACTAAACAAAAACTAAAACAGATGAGGTCAGCCTCAACAGGGCATCAGCCAGTGTTCTACTTGTGCCGGTCCCAAGCCCGGGTAAATGCAGAGGGTAGGGATCAAATATGAAAATAAATATATGGATAAAGGAACTGATATGATGATGGTGTAGTTTTCGATGCATTTCAGGGATTGGGGGGGGGGGGGGGGGGGG
>SSNR01000108.1:614500-628848 GCA_006937965.1 Callopanchax toddi | reverse complement strand
GGGGGGGGGGGGGGGGGGGGGGGGGGGGGGTGATGACCAAAACATTCTTAGCATGTCCTCGCCCCCCTTGATATTCTACCTGCCCCCCTTAGTGGGGCCGGCTAGATCCGGCCCTGCTTTTATGCATCCAAATGCGTGCTGATATTTTTCTTATATGATACATTAAAGTCTCCCCTTCTTCGCTGAACCTTTGACTTCGTGGTTTTTGAATGTTTACCATATTATCAAGGACTCTCTGGTCTGAAACCTGTTCAGATATTGCACCACTTCAAGGACCTATTCCTGTGCAATCGCCAAGGACAGCTCTGCTACTTGTTGTATCCATCGCACCTACAAGTCTTTGATGTTGCAACTCAAAAATAAACCCCAGCCAGCTGACCTTTCCCTCACAGCTTCTTCAGAGGTCTAGCTGCAACGCATGGACGCATGGTGCAATTTCACTGATCAGCGGACGTAACAGCCAAATGAAATTGCATGTCAGTATGGAGGGAATGTTGCTGTGACTCATTTATTTGGCAAATCATAGAATTCCAATGACCTGACCCGCCTTGTTCAGACAGAAAGGGGATTTTTGTGGATGATTTAATTTTTGCAGGAGCCGAAACGTTGGATCGCTGCCACCTCCAGCGGCCAAGGTTATCAACAGAACAAACAGCATCATTATGGACTAGTAAACAACGTGTAATTAGACTAGTTTCATTACAAGCCAAAATTGGCTTGGTTGAACAGAAAGTAGCACTGCTGAAACTTTTTCCGACACCCTTGGACTGTTCTGCATAGCTTGCCTGGACACTCAGAGATAATTACACTCAAGCTCATCCAAAATATATCAAGAGCTTTTTCCCTCCAGCTTTTCTCCCTATTCACCATGAACGTTTGGTGGAATGCCCGCAGCATTATTAATGCCGTTTCAATCCTTCACACTAATCTTTATCTGTGTCTGAAAATATTTGCTGCCATTTGACTTCTGCAGATGGCACAGCTGTTTTAAAAAGTAGTCACGAGTATTTGACTTAAGGTTTACTTTCCTCCTTTTTGCTTTTTTATTGAAGATCAGCAACTTTCTTCTTTTTACTCTGGAAAATTCTCACAGGAGCATCTCAATCCAGAGAAGAAGAGTCATTTTTTTTTTATTCTTTTATTCAGACATTTGATTTCTTTTGCTTTAACATTTCGATTACACATTTATTATACTAGTATTTTAAGCTAACTTCAAAGGATGTCATTTTTGTAATTTAAAGAAACAATGAGTTCTTCTGGCCTCTCTCTACAATTCTGGACCTTTTGAGGAGGGACGTGTTTTTTCTCACATGATGTAATTGATGTGGCATCATGATTTTTATTTAAAATCTTTAATTTGTTCAAACAATACAGAGGGGGGAAAAGACCTCAATAGATTTGTTTTTCTCTTATTAGGTCAGTTTGTTCACTTATTGATCAGCTGATGCAAAGATCAATACCACTTTTATAAACCCTGATACTACGAAGGTAAAACTAGCAAGTAGCTTTTCTAAAGATTGGGGATGGAATATGGAGGGTAGTTTGCAAACACATGGCCAAATTTCCATTTATGTATATGAATAATATGATTTATAAAAGGAATAAATGATATGGTTTGTAAAAACTTAACAAGATTGGGTTTTGTATCCATTTTCAACTATTTTAACATTTGTTCTTGTATCATTTTGATCTTTGTTGAAGACTTTTTATATATTGTTTGCAATTTTTTAAGCCAAGGGAACTTTTTAGCTGGCTGCTTTGGATTAAAGTGTTTATTATGTTATCTTTTATTTTAGATATTGTGGTGCAAACCCCTAGAATTAGCTGTGCTTTTGTCTCTTCTAAAATATAATCTGTCTTCTGAATAGTTGCCAGTTTGACGGTTGAAGGGTTTTCCATCCATTTGTCTTAACAGGTATGTTTTTGTTTGTGGCAGGAACCCATAGAATAAGAAGAATATGCAGACTCCAGGTCCCGACCTGGAATTCAACCCAGGACCTTCTTGCATTGATGTACCACTGTTAACCAACAGCATCACTCTGCAGCCCTTAAGGGATTTTCTTTTTCATGAAATTTAAAAGCCATTTTTCTCAGAGAGTGGGCTATATTGCCACAAGTATTAGGACGTCTGCCTTTACATGCACATGAACTTTAATGACATCCCATTCTTAATCCGTAGGGTTTAATATTGAGTTAGTCCACCCTTTGCAGCTATGACAGCTTCAGCTCTATGGGAGGGTTGTTCAGAGCCACATGGGTAAAGTCAGGAACTGATGTGGGATCAGCTCCCAGTTTCTGCTCTAACTCATCAAAGCATTCTCTCAGGTTAAAGTCAGATTCCTCCACACCGAGGAACATCTGAACACCTTGAATTGGTGGAGAGTTCCAATACTTTTGCCAGTGTTATGTTATTCTTCGATGACTATCTGTTAAGAGTGTATTTGTCAATATGGACAATGTGCATATGGCAATAATCTCAAAAGAAAAAAACATGTTTGCACCGGATTTAGCCATCGGCTAATTTCCATCTGCAGTCCCCATGGCAGCTAAACACATAATGCATGAGTTCACAGATCATAAACACACAGCTAAAACAACAAGGTGTGTGAAACACAAACAGATTAAAACCATTCAACTTCAAAACTGTGAATAAATTAATTAACTCAGTTTCTAGATTACCTCATTTATAAATGAGGTTATTTGAAAGTTTAAATTAAAATATTAACAGCTAATGAAGCCTTTTCATCAATGCTGGCAACACTGTTTACCACAACAGCACACAGTAGAAAAAGAGTGCCAACGCTCCAGAGTCTGACCTGTCCTCCTGAAGGTCTTTGACCTCGACAGCGTGCGTCAATCACCATTTCTTAACTGTATTATTATCGTACATCTATATGAACAATATTTGCCTTTTTTCAGAGTTTTTGTCCACTCAGAATGTATCATTTTGACAAGCTAGCAGCTATTTAAAAGAGACAATGACAAGAGTTTCATTACTTATAAGGCCTAAAAGCCTAAATCACCTTAACCTTAAACTGTAAGTTCATTAGAGGTTATATTAGTAAAAACCCTATGGGTTGTGGGTAGCTAACCCTTGACAATGTTGGATATCCTTTGGGTTTTATGACAGTAAATCTAGCTAAGATAAGGGCTCTAGATTTAAAAAAAAAGTCATGTATATGTAATTAGAGTATAGACAGCCAATTAATTTCCTTTGAAAGAATATAAAACAAAGAACACCAGGATGTTATGGAAAACCAAAACATTCACATTCACTCTGGATCTAATTCACAGTGATTTAAATGTAAATGAGATTTTATGTGGTTTAACATCTGTTTAAATTTTTACTGTTTACTTTCAGCAGCAGTTTTAAGCTGGAGCTTCTCTCCATAGCAGTGTAATGGAGGTTGAAGAAAACAAATCTCGAGCTCTAAATGAAATTAAAATGAATCATAAAACATTATTAGCATCAGCAGCTCCAGCACTGAGGTGATGGGCTTAGATCACAAAGTCTACACTGCAGTCGCTTTTTTTTTTTTCTGTTTTCAACCTCCGCATACAAAACAAATTACTGAGGAAGAAACAAAACAGCGTAAAAGGCTGTCGGGGTTTTCGCCTTAAGTGCTGAACAAATCCAGCAGATTGTAAAATTGATGCAATGAAGCTCACAGTGAGCTGAATTCTTAGTGCGTGTTTACATGCTACGCCTGCTTCCCGAGCAGCAGACCACCAGCCGGAGCCGGAGCTATTTACATGCATCTTGATAACTTGTGATAGAGTATCCCACGTTTCCATGAATAAACCAATTACACCGTGGTCTTCAATCCTGGTCCTGGAGCTGATTTTCTTTACTACCATCTGCTTTAATTGCATTCCCTCGTCGTCTCCGGTGTGAATCAGTTCTTTATTAAACTAAAACCAGCTAAGCTCTCGGTCCAGGAATCCACTGATCTCAGGTGCAAAAAGGATGCAGGCCAGGTGCAAAATCAGAGACACAACTTTTGTTTCCTTCAGCTGTTTTACCTGGAAGAGACGTAACAACATTTGCATTGCAATGACTGTAGCTGATAAAAAATCTACAAAGGAATTCATCACATAGCTGTTCTTAGCTTATATTCAAGTCAAATTAAAAAGCTGTGCTGACACAAATGAAGTGCTGCAGAGGACAGAGTGTGCGCTTTAAATAGGGAGACTTGTCGTGATCTGTGCCCCTTTGAGTTTTGTTAGTTGTCCCTCTGTTATCCAGTGGTGTCCAATCCTGGTCCTCGAGGGTCACTAACCAGCATGTTTCAGTTGTTTTCCTGCTCCAACACACCTGAGTCAATAGGTAAATTACCCGTTCAACATGTCTCTGAAGCCCTTTATTACCCACCGACTAAAATCAGGTGTTGAAGTAGAGAAACCTCTAAATATGCAGGCTGGTGGTCCTTGAGGTCCAGGATTGGACACTAGCTACTCCTCCACAGCTCTCCTCTGGTTTGTCATTCAGTTACTCACCACAGCTGCGCCTCCTCATCAGAGCCTTCAAATAGTGAAGTACAAGTACTTCACTACTTTACTCAAGTAGCAATTTTGGTTATTTATACTTCACTGGAGTAATTTTTTTTCAGACCACTTTTTACTTCTACTTCATTACATTTTCACACAAATATCGGTACTTTCTACTCACTACTTTGTCAAAATAGCCTCGTTACTTCTATTTAATCTCGACTTGTTTTTATTCCAGGTTCTCGTCGTTCAAAAACAAAGGCTTGATTGTGATTGGATGAGACCTCCCATTCTGACACCCTATTGGTTTCCTTTCAGGGTTTTTTTTTTTTTTTTTGCTGAAAATCCCTTGACCTGCCTTTACCTTTTAGGTGTGTGCTGACCCTACCTTTGTTTTGCAAACACACCAATTACACATGCACACTGGCACATTTACATTCATACTCAAATTAATGGCTTTAGAATTTCTATACATTGAAAAAACCCAAAAACCAGATCCTGCCTGACCAGATCCCCCCCAAAGAACAAAAGGGTGTCAACTGGAAAAGCTTTTATGTCACACCCAGAGATTTGGGCTCCCATAGATAACCTAATGGATTTCGTAAATACATTTGTGTGAGTGTTCAAAAGGAACTGGTATATTTGCAAAGCAAAGGCAGGAGGGGTTACTACAAGATAGTAATTTGAAACCAAGAGTGTTAAAAACTGCTGAGGTGGTACATTTAATATAAATAAAAACATTTTCCTGTGAATTAAAAAAATCTAACCAAGTAAAATAATTCAATTACCAAGGGCTAAAGTATAAAGAGCCCTGTAGGCCATGTGGCGTGTCCTAAACTTATGTCATTAATGGCAATTTTTCTCTTACAGTATACTTCTACTTTTATACTTTAAGTAGTTTTGAAACTGGTACTTTTGTACTTTTACTTGAGTAAAATGCTTCAGTTGATACTCCTACTTCTACAAAAGTCATTTTAAAGCCTAGTATCTATACTTCTACTTGAGTAGTGAATGTGAGTACTTTTGAAGGCTCTGCTCCTCATTCTACTAATCATCTGCTCCTGTATATATAGTCCTTAGTTTCATTCTAATTCTGATATCCCTCTTTACCTGCTGGGTTTCTATACATTTCTACCAGTGCTCACTAGGTTTCTAAGTTTTTGCTTCCTTTATTAAAATCCTTTGAGTTCAGCTCGTACCTCTTTTATTTTGGATCCTTGCACCCAAACTGCAACAAGAATAGGAACAGAACATTCTGCTTATTTTCATCATCACTGGCACTTTAAAATTTAAGCTTCACTTAAAGTAAATCGACTTCATTTTTCTTTTTCTTAGAAACTCAGCCCACATGTAGATATAAAAAACTTCAATAATCAAATAAATGAGTTTCTAGAACATTCGTTTCTCCTCTTGCTTCTATTTTTGAAGTGGAGATCAATGATGAACCTGCATTAAAGCCATTCTAAATGCATTTATCTGTCTAGTATGTGGTTCCTGCCAGGGTCTGATGCTTCTGCCTCCCATAACTTCAAATCATGCAACAAAAAAGTAACTGCAATTAAATGAAGTGATTTTTTTTTAAATTTACTGTAATATTAAAGTGATGCTTATTGTCACAACATTCCCCAATTTAGAGAAAGAAATAAAGAAAGACGAAGAAAACCTTTATTTTAATAAACTAAACATTGCACATTCTTTTAATTACAAAATCAAAGTAGCAAAAGCCCAGACCTGTGGTTTTAAATCCTCTCTCTTGGAACCACTAATCTGTAATTTATTTTATTGGTCAGGATTTCTGTTTTGTTTTAATCAGTTAAGTCTATTTCGACATAATTTGTTCCTGCAGTCATGATTAAACGTAAAAAGAGTTTAGACACAAACAAGTGTTTTAAACAATTTTAATAACAGTTTCTAATTTAGTGGCATCCGTGGGACGTTTTCATAGAACAAAATAATTACAAGATGAAATCTAAACCCCAAGTCAATGTTCTTTTAGTTTTATTGCCTGCTACTGAAAGTTAGCAAAATAGCTGCTACGTGCTGGACTGAATTTAAAGGAACTCTCAAAGTAACATGTTCAACTGATTTACCTTTTCGGAGTCAGCCTGATTCAAGATGGCCGCCAAAGCTAAACAATATTAGCAAACAAAAAAATGGTGAAAACTCAGTTTTATAGATAATGAGCTAAAGTTTGATTTCTTTAATAGTTGAGTCCTTCAAAATACTTCATCTGCATGTTGTATTCAAGATGTGATCAAACCCACTGGAACACCTAAATAGTTTCTCAAAATAAAATGATCTTAGTTTAAACTCTGGCGTTAAGACATTTATTATTGTTTTTCTTTACTTTGGCTAAAGTAAACCTAAAAAGAAATGTGTGTTTGCCTTACCTTTTCACTGCCAGCTGACGGTCACTTGTATTTGAACGCTGTCTGAAGTTGATCTACTTTAGAAGAATTAAGGATCGTGAAAGGCTTGAGAGGCTCCCAATTTAAAGAGGGCATGGCCTTTGCTCCTTTTGTCTCACAAGAATGATTTGTTTTAATTCCAAGAGCATCAAGGGACTGAAAACCAGTGAGCTATTTCCTTTTTCTTTTTTTTACACAAGACACATATAAACACATTTTGCTTCCGAGCGTGTAGTTTTGGGGGACTCAAACCTATTTCCTCTGGGCCTCTGCCCTCTCTTCCTACAGGATTTAGAAGTCTTTGCAAAGATTTGGGCATTTGGACAGAACTGGCTGGGGTTCTCACTACCAGAATGCAGAAATATCTTCAAGACTGGCACTTTTCTTCTTTAATTCCCACTACATTTCTTCCCTCCCCAAAATTCCTAAATGAGAAAATGAGTCAGAGAAGAGCCAACTAAATAAACCCCTCTTTGGGCCGGGAGCCACTAATCTGTAATTTAATTTCACGCGGGCGTCTTGGGCTCGAGGACACACAGCAAGGTCAAGGGCGACTGTACAGAGAGATCTGTGTGTTTGGGCACAACCTGGGGTTTGATCAACAGCCTCAGACAGCTTAAATGGATGACAGTTTGTGTGCATGCACGTGTGTTTCTGTGCATGCCATCACTGGGGAGGCTCTTCTGCAATAGTTACACAAGTCACACTTGACGCAAGGTAGCCATTTCGCATATGACAGCCACAAACAATCACAGAGAAAATCCATTATTCAAAACAAGTAAAATGTTTGCTTTGGCTGAGCATCTGCAAACAGAGAGAGATTAGCCCTAAAACGGGACTCCGTCTAACTGGGAACAATTCACCATGTCGGGGTTGATGTGCATGTAAATGAAATATTTGTAATACTTTGACCATAATTCATGCCTCACTCATTATGTAGTGTAGTTGGCAGATAAATCACCTAATGGAATGTGGAGGGATGAATTTTGAACAGCATCCTGTGGGTAAAGAGAGGGGAAAAAAACAAAAACGTCTGTAATAAACGCAACCTTTTTCTGCATGAACGAACAGAGCGGTTCCCCCAGAACAAAACCAATAATTACCAATGGCCAGGCAGATTCACCGTGTCCCTTTATTGTAAATATAGGCACTAGATTATCTCAGGCAAATGGCTTTGGTGTTCATACATGAACATAAAAAACAGGGACTTATTTAAGTAATTTAAAAACAGCAATAAAACAACTGTACAACCCCTTAGTCCAAAAGAGATAAAACATTCGGCGGCGGCTGTGGAAACGAGATGAGACAGTGTGCGTTCATTAAAAACAATTTCTTACATGTAAAGCTGTCAGGTCAGTGAGGAAAATCAGGATATATCACATGCACCATTTGCAGTTTGTTGGAGCTTCGTTGGCATTCAATTTCAATTGCCTCAACTTACTGAATATAGGAGAGCGGCGTACACTGACAGGTACAAGTTACTCTAGCGACAGACGCTAATTAGTAAGTGCCGGAGTAATAGAAGAGCCAAACTCTCTCTCTGGCAACTGAGCCAGGGTCATCTCTTTAAGTGTCTCACTTCCTATTAGACAGAAGATCTCTGGCACATGCCCCATCACTACGCATACAGAGTGATGTCAGTGACAGACAAAGGATCCTGTCACATCCTGTAGTTTTCAAACATGCCTGCTGCTCTGCATACTGCATAGAACACAACTCACTCAACTGCGTTTACTCACTGCTGAGGCCCTCCATTGACAGGAACGGAGGGAGGGCAATAGAAAATAATGGCACATGATGTGTTTATGTGTTTTGATGGAAATTCGGGGGGGGGGGGGGGGGGGGGGGGGGGGGGGGGGGGGGGGGGGGGGGGGGGGGGCGGGGGGGGGGGGAGGCGGGGAAAGAAGATGATCGACTCATCTTCTGCTCAGCGAGGCTTTGACATTCTGCAGGGGGATGCTGGAAATAGTCTCCAGGTTGATGGATAGGTGGTGTGGGATTACTCGCCAGACTCATCTTCTCCTCCTCTCCCCCCCAACCTCCACTATCGTCTGGCCTCGACTCCTGAAAAAAAGAAAACACACAAAACCCATAACTTCAGGTTGTTTTTGTGGATGAGAATCATCGAGGAACACCTGAGGCAAATCAAATGATTCTAACCTATAACCCACAAACTACAGAAGATTCAGCCCAACAGCCAAATGACTGCTCATTTTCCATCATCATCATCAGAGTGAGAATTAATAGAAGGGCAGTGATAGAGAGCAGTGCATATCAAATAAAAAAGGGGAGAACTCTGCAAAGATTTGACATCATTAAATAAACAGTTATACCAGTTTAATGAATATGTGCTCCCAACGCTGAAACAACCGACGAGTCTCTCTAAAACAAGACATCCTCGTCTCCGAGAGTCTCTGAACCTCCCCTCACTCTCAGCCTCCGTGGACCACCCCACTGCGAGCACAGCTAAAGAAATTGTTCTCCCTGCATCATTAAACAGTTTGAATTAGCTTGGGTGGAATTTAATTATGTCACACATGATGTTCTCCTACTTGAAGCTTTTAAAAGCAATACGGCAGACGACACGCCTGGAAGTTCAGTTTTTAGATACATTATTCAACTCAGTCGGTTATATCTGCATGGGGCTGCACCGCTAAATGATTACAGCCGACTCGCCCATCGGGGACGGGCTTAATTCCTTTTTCCTGGTCAGATAACCGACATATGTGCCCTGAGAGGAGCTAATAGCCTGCGACTTGTGGGAGTGGAGTCTGCTCGCACTCTGTGTTCCACTAAAACGTCAGCTGTCAACACCTGACATAAATGTTCTCTTGCTTTTAGACACACTGTAACGGAAATAGCCCCAAACAGCACATGTATCTCTGCGTTTGAAACACTCACTTGATCATTCATAGTAGGAATGACAAAAGATAGCTCTGTGAGGAAGCTGCTCATAACTGACGCTAATTACCAATTATTTTATTATATTTTACACATGACAGCTAGTGTGATGTGGTTAGGTCTTAAATTAAAACCGTAAAGACAATGCAAACTGCTTGAAAATGTCAGAACAAAGTCTATCACTCTAAATGATTGTAATTTTAACAAATTGAAGAATGTTTTTATACATAATTTGAAAATGCATTTTCTTCCTGTCAGCAAAATCACTAGGGCTGGGTACCGTTAAATATTTTTCGATACTACTACTTTAACAATACCTGGTTTTCGATAACGGTACTTTTTTTGGTACCTATATGTATAATTCTGAGAGAAAATAACAAGTAGTAATAAGTATTAAAACGTTTTTTAAAAATAAAAATTAGTGCTGTCAAATTTAACGTGTTAACTGTGACGATTCATTTGGAAGGCATAACGCATTAAAAAAATAACGCATTTAATGCAACTTGTGTTTGAAGCAAGGCGGAGCGCTTGTCAACATCAGATTCCCTACAGCTCCTTGACGCAGCCCGTGTCCTCCCTCCCACCCGCTCCTCAGATCTCATCAGGTCACTCTCTTCACCTGTCTCTCCCCGGTAGCGGAACTCAACTCTCCGCTCCTTTCACCGTGAAAACCGAAAGTAATCGGCGGTGAAACTAGACGGTCTCTAGTCTTTAAGATTAATTCCTGCTCCTTTCTCGCTGTACGGTCCGGTTCGGTTCAGTTCAGCAGGGAGCAGGTGTTACGGCTCCAGTCCCGGTCTGACACCGAGGTCCGAGCGGACGGAGGTGTCAGTTCGGCTCGGTACGAGAAACCCAGACCCTACCTCTATCTGAACAGTAAAACCAGTACCGGACCGAGGCGATCCCATTCCCACACTAGTCTTTAAACAATAGAGACCTGACTCGGACCCCTCATTGAAAACGAGGCAGACCGTGGGTCAGTTTGAACACTGCAAAAAATAATTCTCTCATAGTGTCTCCACATGTTGGAAATCTTTTATTATTATTTTAAAACAATACCCTTCTGAAATTGTACATAAAATGAACAAATAGATTTATAAAGTACTGTATTTAGGGTCTGTCCAGTTTTAGTCAGGAATTTTTGTTTTTCAACAGTTTTGAACTGAAATGCAATTTAAATGCATTTTTTCATCAATTATAAAAGCTTTAAAAATGAATTTTTAAAACATTTTGGCATATTTCTTGGATGGACATTGTAAACTGCATGTCATTTCTTTTTTCTGAAAAGAAGCGATTAAATGCGATTAATTTTGTTCAGATTTGCGATTAATTAGTTAATTTATTTTAATCGACTGACAGCACGAATAAAAGTATATATAAACCATCGTTTTGTGGAATATTTATGCATTTACCATTATTACCGGTATTTATTCGATACCTCGAGGACTTTCTGTGATGTCACTCTCTTCCCCTCACACACCTCCGGATACAGCAGAGGCTGGAAGCTCGGAGTCGGACTGAACACGGCGCTGCAGCTTGCAAGTTAATTCCATATGCCATGCGTGGCTCCGACTAATTACTGGAATTCCTGGTTTTTGCGGCACAAATCTCATTGCATATTGCTGTGTTCCCAATTACCTTTCCAAAATGCAGCCAAAACTTTTTTGGAATTTTTAACCCGAAACTTGCTTGTGGGAGAACCATTTTGAAGGGAGGGGAGGGGCGCTTTGCTCCTTTGCGTCTCACCTGTCTCCACCCGTGCAGTGGAGCCGGTGGAGAAATGAAGCGGCTCATTTACAGGGACATTTTATAGTAAAAGTACCGAAGTCTGTACCGTGTTTTTTCGATACCGGTACCTACCGACGGCTTTCGGTCGGTACCGGTCTAGTACTGTGTTTCGGTGCCCAGCCCTACAAATCACCCAAACGAATTTCCACACATTTCTCCATCACATTCAGGATCTACCCTGTGCCCCTCTGCACACTGAGGATGATTATTTCAAGGTGGATTGGTTGATTCAAAAGGTCAGAGGTGAAATTAAAGACCTTTTTTCCCCCACAAAGGCATCGGATGCACATCTACAGCAAAGCTATTAAGAATGTTCCAAATTAACAGCGCTGGTCAAGGGCAATCAAAACGTAAAAACCCGGCTTAAGGTTTCAGCAGTCATGGCAGGAACAACTATCCCTTCACCCTAACACCTGAGACACGAGCTGATGGACAGATTCATTTACTGCTGGTAAAAGAGATAGCAAACTAATTTACTCAGGCTATAGCAGATTGTTAAAGTGAATGATACAATGGTGCAGCGTGTTCAATCTAATGAAGCGTTGTACATCGTCTCTGTGCTCATTTATATTGAAATTTAAGTGAAATGTATCGTTCTCCCCACTGGTAATGCATCTCATTAAAAAAAAGTTCTTAATTCTGAACATCGTGCCAGTTACCACTTCAGTTTTTGACTTTGACAGAAACAACAGCAATCAGAGCAACTATCAAAAACTTAACACCAGGCATCACACCGAGAAAGTAAATGACTGGGAATAACCTTGAAGACAAAGGCAGAATAATGAGGAAGTAGCTAAACGTTGGCGATACTTAAAAAGAATTATCTGATGATTAAAAAACATATCGTGGTGGTTTCTCTGCACACAAATGGATAATTACAAAGTATAATGTCGGCCACTGAGAAGATATACAGATCTGCCTTTAAGGATACATTTATATTTAAGCAGATACTTCACAAGCCTGCAGTGAAAATAAGATCCCAAGGGTCCGGCAGGACACAAATAGTGGCGTGTGGGAAATATTTAAATAGCAGTTAATCTCGTCTGTGTGGGAAGGAATATAATAGGCTATTGTTATTAGGCTCAACTATGCATGAAAATGCACTACCTTTAAGTAAACTGTACTGTGTGATATAAAGCACCAAATAACTTAAGGTGCTGCATCTTTTTTCTCTCTCTCCACAGCTACCTTGTTTTAACAGAAGTTATGGAGCCAGTGAATACAGCTTAAGTGACTCTATAACTTTTGTTAATACAAGAAGTCCACCTGTATTGTCCTTCAGTCCAGTCTTCTCTAGTCATTGTTTGGATTTTTGGATATCAGCCGCCTGCTTAATCCACTGGTGATACACGCCGTACAGGACCTTCTTCATCAATGATGTTCCTCCTCCTCCTCCTGTGACATCAAGATCAGATCACTTTATTCATCTCCAGGGGTCATTTTTAAAGCACAAAAGTAGCTACACGCATATTGTATTCGCAAGAGAGACAGTCACTGCATTCCTGCATTGGCAATGAAAAAACAGCTTTCCAATGCCCTTGCTTTAAATCCTGGTGAGGTGGATCAATGATTCAATGTCTCCCTCACATCCATGTAGAGGAGGTGGCTGATGACTAATGAGCTGGCTGAGGGGGTGCAGGCCTATGCAGAACAGTAGATGGGATTGAGCATCATCATGATTCTAACTTGTGAAATTAGCTTTAAA
Organism: Callopanchax toddi; assembly: GCA_006937965.1. Lineage (NCBI taxonomy): Eukaryota > Metazoa > Chordata > Actinopteri > Cyprinodontiformes > Nothobranchiidae > Callopanchax > Callopanchax toddi. Next base: position 615,558 of record SSNR01000108.1, on the reverse strand, counting down.
TTGGCCTCTAGACCAGTGTTAATTTCGTAGACGAAATATTTTCGTTATTTATTTCGTCACGAATATATTTTACCGAACGAAAACTAAACGAAATTCAAAAATATAAAACGGAAAAAGACGAAGACGAAGACTAAATCGGCGGACATTTTCGTCAGGAACGAAAGACGAGACGAGAATTGACAGTGACGAAATCCAATCAGAAAACGGGAAAAATTTGACGAACATACCAAAAAACCAATCAGCAATCGGAGCAGGCGGAAGTAGATGAGAAAGGAACCAATCAGAGTCCGCCTTGTCGGGACGCGCCAGCGTTTGTAAACAACAGAGCAGACTCCGACAGGAACAGACTTTATTAAAGTGGGTCAAATTAACAGAACGGAGGCAGAGTTATGACGCTAATTTTAAGATAATAGTGATGAATGCAGCAGAGGCTTCAAACAGCTGTCAGGGAGACAGGAAATATGGAGTTATGGAGTGAAATGACCGAAGACAGAGCGTTGTGGAGATCACGTTCTGTGGGAGGAGACGGACCGCAGCGTGAGAACAGCTGATCAGACTCTGTGAGTTAAAGCCTGCAGACTTTTGATCCGACACGTCATGAGCAAAGTTCTGACAGTTTACATTATTATGGTATTTATTTTGCTCAGTTTTTGCTCAGATCTCTAGTGTCTTTCCTGACAGAACTCAACACACAGTAGAATATGAATTACAGATCTTTGTGATTGAATTAATAAGAAAATATTAAAGGTCTCTAAATAAGATATTTAAACTAGTTCCTCAAATTTTCAACAAAAATTGTTTATTTTAAAAGTGAATTTAGTTTTTTTTTCTGAAGATTAGTCTTGGAAAAGGGGTGTGTCTTATAATTGGGGTCATTAACAATATTGGGAACGTTGATAAAGGGCCCATTTGTTTATTAATACTTAATAATGCACTAATGTTAATAAAAGTAAAGTGTTACCCCAATTCCTTTAAAGAAATGTAAAATAAACGCACCAGAGGAAAATATATTAATATACGTCAAATATGCCTATTTTATATTTAGTCGACTAAAATTA
>SSNR01000108.1:591191-610521 GCA_006937965.1 Callopanchax toddi | reverse complement strand
GTTACTATTATAATTAGTATAATTACACAGAAAAAAACACATTTTAAGTCACCAATTTGATTCAACTTGATTAGGAATAAAATGCCAAAATGAGGAGAGATTTTTTACTCTATGTTTTACCTAATCAATCTTGAACATATTTTTTTTATTATTTAAAAAGGTTTATTTCATTCAAAAAATAAAAAAAATAAATCAAAATGTACATCACATTAAATTAGAATGAAAAGGAGCAGATAGAAGAAATAATCTTATAATTTCTGCCCCTTTTGACACAAAAAATAAAATACATTCTTACTTTGAGTTTTCAGACACACAGATGCAACACCATCCTGCTCTAAGTTTCACATTTGATCAAAAACAAATAAAACACAATTATTTTACATTCTGATAATGACATATTAAACTAAATGTGATGCGTATTTTAAATATATTTAGTGATTTTGCTTGTTTCAATTCCCTGTTGAGGTCGTTCCACAGTTTCACACCCTTCACAGAAATACAACGTTCCCTAATTGTTGTTCTAAATCTGAACCTTTTAAAGACATCAGTTCCTTTTAGCATGTAGACACTTATTCTCTTTACAAACATTTTTTGAATATTTATTGGTAAAGTATTTGTATTTGCTTTATACATTATTTGTAATATTTTCCAATCCACCAAGTCATGAAATTTCAGTATTTTATCTTTAATGAATAATGGATTCGAGGGATCTCTACTATGATTATTATTAATAATTCTCAATGCTCTTTTTTGTAAAATAAACAGAGGTTGTGTGTGGGTTTTGTATACTGATCCCCAGGTTTCTACACAATAAGTTAAGTAAGGTACTATCAGTGAGTTGTTTAATGTTAACAAACCAGAACTATTCAACTAAAACTTGACCCTATGTAATACTGCTATGGCTTTGGAGATTTTTGGAAATATTTAATGAACTGAAGTCAAAATAATAAAGTCCTCCCTTGTTAGAGGTGTTCATTAAGACAGACGTTCTAACATGGGTTTTGTTCTTAAACTTACAGAGCATGTGATCGGTGTCTTTATGGTGTTTTGTCCACATCTATTCAGACAGCAGTGTGAGTGAGTCTGGAGATGTCCTCTGCTTTAGAATGTGGTATTCTACCCCTTATAGACGAGTGTCTTTGAATCCATAAATTCAGTTTCTTTTTCATTTTATACAAAATTAGGTAAAAGTTTGAGACACACCAAATGTTCTCATTTTTATAATGACTGTTCTCAGATAGTAAACTCAAACCTGGAGATGTGCTCAGGCTTTATAAAAATAAAGAAAACATTAATCAGTTGAGGGTAACCAGTTTATCAATAACAAGCTGAATATAATTAGAGCTGTTACCTCATTAAACCAGACTGTGTTTAATTGATAACATTATCCAACCCTAAACCCAAACCACTACCACTAAGCCTAGCCTCTAATCCAAACCTTATCCAGGATTCATTTAGAATGTCTAAGATAGAAGCTGAAATTGTAAACATTGATTAAGAGTGATTCACCACCAATCATCAATAAGCAACTTCTTTTTAGGTTTAAGAATAAGAAATCATTTTTTGACATATTACACAAAATTCACTATTTTAATAACATGATGTGTTTGAAAGAAAGAGTAGAATTTTGTGTATAGTAGTTAATGCATTAAATGCCCCGGGAAGACAAACCTTTAAAACTATTTCTACACATCCACAACAGGAGAATACATGCAGGTTAATGTCACAGCTTTAGAAAGTTCAGCTTTATTCTACAGCCTTGGCTCAGGAATGGCAGCGTTAAGGGGCTAAAGGACAGATAGACGAAGCAAAGCTTCAGCTAGAAACATAGATTTAATTATCCTTTATTATTTTTGTTGTAGAAATTTTAATTAAATCTTCATGTAAACAAATTATTCATATAAAAAAAACCTGTTTATTTAATAAAATGTAGTTATATTGTCAAAGTTCTATCACGTTAATGATGAACTGAATGTTGTGTCCTGTCTTCTAAAACAAGATCAAAGTGGACAGGTGTTACTAAGGTTTTTGTACTGTATACCCAGATGACTTAAAAAAAACTTTGGTTACAATAAAATCTGTAAAAAACACATTGAGGTGTTGAAAAATGCAAGCTGTACAGAATCTAAAAAGTACCTTAAAAGAGACTGCAGTGAAACCTGGACCATCGGAGAACCATCATTGTCTGGCTGGAATTCATGACTACAAGACTGGTCTTCTTTGAGAAACTGCTTCATGAACCTGTAAGGAGAGAAAACTAAAGAGAAACATCTTGAAGAGTTGGGTGGAGGGGAATCTGGAAGTGGTGGTGGAGTAGTGTCCAGTCCATAATAACAGCAGCATCATGGTTACAGTGGTGCTCCGCCCACACAGGAACATTCTGCCTTTGCAGTGTCCACTGATGGGTGGTCCTCAAAGACAGCCTACACAATAAAATCAATAGTTATTCACCATTTAGTGCACAACTTTAAGATATAAGATATGAGGAAGCTGAGACCAGATTTATTAGATGTAATAATGTTAATCTGCATGTAATAATTACATTTATAAAAATCAATCACTGTAGTTCCTGTATTTGCCGTGATCACCGTCTGTCTCAGTTTACTCACTCTTTAATATATACTGATCATCATAACAGGGAACAAAATAAAAGCTTTCCCACCACTGGGAAAAACATCTGAATTATTGTTAATCATCATAAAAGAATAGATCACTTTGCAACCAGTTTCTGGGATTTTAATAAAAAATAAGGCTTATATTTTATCTGTTATTTAACAACAAAATTACTTTAAAAATCCTACAGCATGTTGTTAGATTAACTAGTGTTTTCTTCCTAAATCACAGTAAAACAGCTGTTAGCTGCTACTAGCTGCTAGTAGATGTGTTGCATTCAGTGCTCATATTAATAACAGGCTTCACACCAGCTGAGTTTTTTCAGTTGTCAGTGACTGATCACACTAGCCTGGTAAATCAGACAATATATGTGAATATATGAAAGTCTGCAGAGCAGAACTGACGGTCTAGTTCACTAGGCTATGATCACACAGCAGGGTTAGCGGTTAGCTATGCAGCTATCTGCAGTCAGAAGCTCAGCAACACAACGTGCACTGCACACCAAGCTGTTTTTAAATAAACCCAGCATAGAATCATCAAATCTCCTTAACATGAACATGATAGAGACGTGGAGTCTTTAATAATAATCACTGAATCATTTCGAAAATGATTATAAAGTTTTAAAAATGGCTAGGAATGCTAGCGATTCTGCTAGCTAGCTAATAGCTAAGGACATTGTTTACCTACCTCGTTGTCGATGTAAATTGATACAACTTTAATCATCACTCCTTCTGCTCCTCGGGGAAGGACTTTCCAGTTGTACAATGTGATTAATGTCGCTGGTGGTAACTTTAGTCATATTTTGAAGCTACTTTTCTCTTATAAAATCCACAGGAGGACCGGAGTACTGACCAGGGAGGGAGGGGGTGTAGAGTTCATAAACTGACCAATCAGAGGACACAGCTCAGCAGCCTCAGGTCCCGCCTCCAGAGTCTCAAAAGTCTTCTACAGACAGCGAGCAGAAAAAGGAACTGAGCGCGCAGTGAGAGAGACGAGCGCAGGCTCGTCGCTGCCGCGTGCTCGATGGCTTTATGTGCGCGCTGTGTTTGATTGTCAGTGCTCACAGATACTGTGTGCTCGCTCTCAGTGCACAAACATCCTCTCATGATGTAATTTTTCACTCACGAGTTCCAACTTTCCTCTCGCGTCTCCTGTTTGCGCGCGCGGTGTTTAGTGTGCGCGCTCGGTGTGCTGTGCGCGCGCTCAAAATGCGCGTGCCCGACTTTTGGAACCGAATAAGCGCCATAGACATGTTTTAGGCAAAGAGTTGACGTTTAGCCCATCACGCGGTACATAGAGGTCAAGGATCGAACGGACACACATTTTCAATTCTTGGTGACTTGATTTTTAGTTTTGTTTCTCACCTGCTAATCATTCTGAAAACATTAAACTTTAGAAAAGATTATTCTACTGTGATAACCCAGTGTTTTCTGATGGAGATGCATACCCCTCTACACTGTGTTGTTACCAGTTTGAAAGGAATTCACACATCCATCTGTTTTACGCTGTTCATTCACGGTAAGGTCATGGAGGCACCAGGTCCAGGAGAGAAGCTCAGACATTCCTCTCCCCAGTGGCAACTCTCCTCCTCCTGGGAGATCCCAAATGTAAAACCAGGCCTGAGAGGATATATAATCACTTCAGTCAGATCTGGGTCTGCCTTGGAGTCTCCTCCCAGTGGGACATGCCTGGAAATCCTCCAAAGAACGGAGAACCAGGATGCTCCTAGTCAGAAGCCAGAACTTCCTCAACTGACCCCTTTTGATTTGAAGGAGGGGGCTCTATTCCAAGTTCCCCCATACCTGATCTCTAAAGCCTTGGGTCCCACATAAAACATCAGCAGTGCGCCGCGTAGCGCCCGAGCCGTGATTTTGAATAGAAACCATTGTAATCAAATTAAATAGTCACTCGAGGCCTGCTACATCGAGATGCGCTGGTCCACGCCACGGCGCTAAAGATATGAGACAGTTCTATTTCTGCACGGTGGCATTGTGGAGTACTTTATGATGCAGTACTTACGATAATATGCGTAATCACTACTAGTACGAGAAACACAAACAACCACCAGTACATGGACGAGGAGAGTTTCATTGTGGAATGTTTATGGAATTGAGCTTTTAGAAACAGACTATTCCAATAAATAGCTCACTTACACATTGTTGAAGAATTAAAAGATAATCCCACAAAACATTATGGTAGTTTTGACCAAATACAGACAAAAAGATGCGCTTCATACTTCCTGTTCTCAGTTCCCGTGATGTATTGTGACTATCGCGTGATTTTGCAAGCTGCGTTCCAACGGTGCTCCGCTTCAGGAAAGACTAGAAGACTTGCCAATGAAGCAGCGCTAACTTCTCTGGTGGGACCCAAGCTTAAGGTTGAGCCCAACCACCCTACAGAGGAAACTCATTTTGGTTACTTGTATCCAGGATCTCATTCTTTCAGCCATGATCTAAATCTCATGACCATATTTGTGGATCGGAATGTAGAAAGACAATGTAGTCAATGTAAGTGTCTCGTATTTGTACAGCGCTTTTCAAAGTCAACGGACTAACAAAGCGCTTTACATCAGTCATACACATGCTGATGGAGCTACCGTGGCGAAGCGACCAGACACAGAGCAGCCTGACCACCAACACCAGCAGGCAATGTGAGGGAAGTGTCTTGCCCAAGGACATGATGACAAGGTAACCCAGCCAGTGTGGGGATTAGATCCTGCAATCCTCTGGTTGCAAGATCAACACCTTAACCACTGAGCGACTTGCTTTGATTATAACCTCCTGTTGCGGCGTGAGCTCATACAGCCATGGATCTGTTTGCTTGTGCTTACAGAGCTTCAGTTAACAGAAGGATACCCCCCGGGACAAACCCACAACGTAGATGTCCGTCTGAACTGAACATCAGCTGTAAGTGCTCATGGTGGGAGCCATGAGTGATAATGCCAAGGCCAAATTATGGTCCCAGTCCAACCCTGGTCACGGTGATACTGTACACCGCGGTAAAATGTGGAGGAACTTTGATAGTATCAAAATTTGTCCTAACCTTACTTACAAACAACACTAAAAAAATTCAACTCCTTTTGATGCAGAGACTCATTCCCAACCTGGAAGCCCTATCCCAATCATAAACCATGGCTTCAGATTTGAATGAGTTGACTCTCATCCTGACAAACCATCCCAGTGCAAAGACAGGTGAATAAAACCTTTAGACAAAAATAAGAAACATGCTGTATGTCAAACTAAAACACGTCATTAAAGTAAATGAGCGTAAAATGGTTGCTTTAACACAAACATGTTGATTAGTTGATAAAACACGACATCTCAATTGGCTGCAATAATGAGGCAACTATGCTTTTAATTCAAATTCTCACATCAGCGCTGTCAAGTACATTTCTACATTATCACTTCTGAGCACTTGATTTCAATGAACTGCTCGTTGTTTTTGATAATAGTCCTTCTAACTTCATTAGTTAATCCTCTCTCATTTCCCTCTGGGATTAATAAAGTGTTTTTGATTTGATTTATCTTCTGAGACATGTACAGATGAATGTTAAAGCTTTATCCGTCAGAGAACGAGACATTTTGTGTGCAGTTTCACAATAACGCGATAATGCATGCACACTTCAAAAAGTTAGCAATGAAAGTTATGAGCAATATGTCTCACACAGTCCCATCACAGCGAGGAGTCTGTTCTGTGGTTAAGATTTCTGCCATCTGTAAATTCTCAAGTATTCCCTTTGAAAGACCATAGCTCTGCAAACAATATGCTGGGATCCATACAAAAACATCAGCTTCCACTAATACCAAGGCTTAATTAGGTTTAAAAATTGGATGCCAGTCATCATCGCTCACTGTGAACACAGTTGAAGTGAAAAGTTTTCTGTGAGTTCAGGGAAATCTCACTTTTCATGTTGACAAAAAAAACAGCTACAAGGCTTGGATCTGACAAATGTACAGGAAAAATTCTTTTCATCAGTGCAGACTGTTCAAAAGTGGCCATCTTGAGTGAGAAATATTTAAAGGCCCCCATGAGAACCGCAATGAAAACAGATGGGATCAAGGGATTGGATAAATAAAGTGGAATCTATTGTAAAACATGTTGAAGAGGGTAAAAGAAGTCGGTCTATCCAGGAGCTCCGGTCTGTGGCATACACTCTCATCTGACTCATTAAAGACACAAAAGAGGCTAAAAACTAGTTTGAAAGGATACGATTCTGCCTTTAATCACAATACAGTCAATATAAGCGACTCAACACACAGATTCAATGCCAACAATATGACCGTGCAAAGTAACGATTTATCAATTATCCATCCATTCATTTTCTTAACCACTTCATACAGTAAGGGTCATGGGGAGCTGGTGTGTATCTCCAGCAGTCACGAGGCGAGAGGCGGGGGACACCCTGGATGGGTCGCCAGTCCATCACAGGGCCACAACCATGGCACACACTAGGGATGTAGCAATACCGGACTGAAGACCGGACCGAACGATACACCATTCACAGTCCGGTACGTCTTAGGTCCGCGGTCCAAAGACGTACTATTATTAGCTTCAATTCAGTAGCTACTGGTTTCATTGTGTGTGCTCGCTCAGACCGCTCACACAGCAGACCCCCTCTCTTACCCACGAGTAACCAATCACAGGTTGACCCGCCCCACTGAGCTGAAAGTTGTAGCAAAACAAGCGCTACAGAGAAACAGACGGGCGGCGAGAGGCAAACGCACAGTTGAATGTAAAGACGAGGGAGAGAAAACGGTGAAAAAATATGAGACGGTCTGCAAGCATTGTTTGACCCATCTCCCACACGTAGCAGGAAACACTTCAAACAAGGCCACGCCCCTTCGACGCCACCACCCCAGTGTAGCTTCTGGAAGCAGACCATTCGAGCAGGTAACGCCAGGGAAAAAACAGCAGTCTGTCGCTTTCAACAAACGTACAGCATCCGCTCAGAAAAGCACAAGAAAATGAGCCACGCTGTTGGCGTGTTTATTTGTAATAAAGAGGCACTTTAGACTATTTATAAGCGATTTTTATATGAGCGCTTTTATTTTGAAGTCTGTCCGGAACAGCACAAGAACGTCCGGCCTCTTCAAAATAAAAGTGTTCATATAAAAATCTCATACACTATTTTACATTTAACAGTACATTGAAAAAGCACTTTAAAAGTAAAATTTCTGTTTGTCTCTGAACATATTATGATAGACTAAACTACAAGTAACACTTTATTGTGTGAAAATTTAAGATTTTCTTAAGTTTTTCTATGATTCAAAGTGGACCGAGACCGAACCGAAACCGTGACCCAAATACCGAGGTATGGACCGGACCGTGGGCAAAGTGGACTGTTGAATCCCTAGCACACACCCAGTCACACCTAGGGACAATTCAGAGACACCGATAGACCTGACAGGCATGTTTCTGGCCTGTTGGAGGAAGCCGGAGAACCTGGAGAAAACCCACACATGCATGGGGAGAACATGCAAACTCCACACAGAGAGGTCGCAAGATGTGAACACACAACCTCCTTATTGCAAGACAATAGTACTACCCACTGCTCCACCAGGCAGCCCCAATTAAAACCCGATGTTTAACATCGTCTTTTTGGCTAAAAATAGACATACCAGAAAGGTATTTAAGGCTTATTAAGGCTAATGACTAGCTGACCTGAGATCCAAATTAAATCAAATTGAAATCAAATCAAGAATACGTTATTAAACCCAGATGGAGATTAGATTAATAAATAACAAAAAAACCAAATAGCCATAAAAACATTAAGTCTGCACATCAAGTGCAAGTATTTCAGGCATTTTTTTAAACCAAAAGCTTGAAGAAACAAAACTATTTGCATATGTTTCAAATAATCAATAAATGGATCAGATTTTACAAATACATAATAAACCAACGCAGCTAGAATAAATCCCCAAACTGCTTTGATACGCGCCCTCTCTACCTATCTAAAAGCATCCTTAAATTTACATGAACTGGTTCATCTTCACATCCCAAATCCAGGAAAACAAAATGAACATTTTTCAACAATGTCCAATAAAACTTTGTGATTTGGAAAAACTTATCTTTTGTATGTTTCATCAGCCCCTAACTGAGTGGAACTGCAAGAAAATATTAAAGTCTTATTATGAAAAAAAATAGATGTACAAACATTTTCCTTGAGGCCGGATGTATGCATGACTGCCCCCCCAAACGCGATTGCATGCAGAAACTAGAAAAGTTCCTGAAGAAACTTTGAGAGGGCGTGCTACCAGCGGCATCAGTGAAATCAACATGGTTCCTCAATATTTTCTAGTCCAAAGTCCCATGACTATTTTAAACCAAGAATGACGTTTCTAGGTTAAAGTGTGTTGAAATGGCAGGCTCTCAAACATCAGTAAGTTTTAGTTGAAATTCAAAGTGCTAATCCATTTTTACGCCATTTCTGTCGTAGTCTGTTGTGGATAACTGTGCGATAGTTAATGGAAACGCTACGAGAATTTCAACCAAGCATTAGATGAGCACGCCAGTTGATATATATAATTTGTATAAGTTCCCCCTCTCGTTAGCGTTCGAAATGCCCAAAAACCCCAATTTTATGCTAACGTGTTAGCATTAGCATGCTAGCATGCTAACCTTGTGCTTGACCTGTCCCCATGCCAAAAGTAAAAATATTTTATCATTACCATGCTAACATGCAAAGTTAGCTTTAGGATGTTAGCATGCTAATGCTAACATTAGCATTAGCAAACAAACATGCTAACATGTTATACTATAACAAGAATGTTAGCACACTAATGCTATTTGACCTCAATGATGAACTATCAGCTCAATTTATAGGTCTTGGTTTGGGTGTTATCCTGTTTAATGATTCTGATCCTAGTTCTCATATGGTTCTGGTCTGGTTCTGGGACCTGTCAGTTTATTATTAGGGTGTGCTATGAGAAGCAATGCACACCTATTACTCTTCACCTCAAATGTGATGTTTGTTTGTTTTATTTTTCTTCCGTCAACATTAATGCGGCCCGCACGGAGGGTTGCAGCCAGACACATGATACATCAAAACGACCGGCTCGGTCCCGTGATGTGTGCTATTACTTTTATGAGAATTCGGAGTTACCATGGCGACGTAATTCGCAAAAAACCACGCTTAAAAAACCCATTCAAAATCCCATTGGGATCGGTGAAAAAAGCCAAAACCCACCCCTCTTCCCAAGACTACTGTGTGGACACACAATCACCTAGAGACTAGAGACTCAGAACATAGACATATGTATGCACAGATGCCTCTTTACGCCCTCGATAATGGTTCCAGCGCTTAATGAGGCATCTACATTTGTATATCTATGCCGGTTAAACCCAAACACGGAGGTGTTGTGGACGTGAGCTCACTGACCACTACCAGGGGTGTCCAACTCATTATGGTTCAGGGGCCACATGCAGACAAATTAGATGTCAAGCGGGCCGGACCAGAACAATCCTAAAATAATGACCTATAAATAACAAGTGCATGTTTTTCCCCATGTTTTCATGCAAGAAAAATTACAAGTACATTTGGAAATCTTCACATTTATTCAAAAACTCTTTTACAAAACACAAGATAAACAAATATTTCTTAAGACAATTGTGCAGAAGTACACAAAACTTTTATTGTCTTAAAATATTAATAATAAAAGATTTCCAACATGTGGAAACACCTGGATGAGAGAATCATTTTTTGCAGTGTTCAGACTGACCCAGGGTCTGGAGGCTCTGCCTCGTTTTTAATGAGGGTCTCTATTGTTTATAGACCAGTGTGGGTTTGGTACTGGTTTATCTTTTTAAATAGGGTTAGGGTCTGGGTTTGAGGAACTCAGTGTTTCATCTAAAACTGTATAAAACCAGTAAATCCAGGTGATGCTGACTGGACACCATCAGTTTCACCATGGTTTCATTTAGATCAGGTCTGAGGGAAAACCCAGATCTGGATCCAAACACATTCAGGTCTTTGTTCCTCAGTGTCAGGACGGTACTGGTCTGTGCGCCCAGCTGAGGTCCAGCTCTCTAGTTAAAAATATCAGCTTCAGCTCAGCGATGCTGTAGCTGGCGTGCGTGTCGAGTGTTGAGCCAGTAACGAGCCAAAGGCGCGGACCAGGACGCACAGAGTGCAAACGCTCCAGTTTGAGCTCTGATCTCTGTGCGTAACGCGATCGGAAGCCCTGGCCTCACATTCCTGTGACTAGATGTGCAGGATTCGTCACTGGCCAAGTTGACAGGCACAGCGCGCAGGACGGCAAGTTCAGTGGCGCGCTGCATCCAACAAACGCACTATGGATGCGACCCGCCGTTTCCACTGGCTGGAATAAACCTATAAGGCTAGAGACGTGCAGTTTCACCGCTGATCCTTTTCGGTTTTTGTGGTTTAAGGACGGAGCGGAGGGCTGAGTTTTACAGCGACTGCGTAGAGAGGTGAAGCGAGTGGGTCAGGCTGGATCCTCCGAAGGAGGAGCTTGGCACGGGCTGCATGCGTCAAAGGTCTGATTAGTCTGGACAGTAGGAAATGATGCTGACAAGCTCAGCCTTGCTTCAAACGCAAATTGCGTTAATTGCGTTATTTTTTTAACGTGCATTATAATTAACGCGTTAAAGTCCCAGCCCTAATTTTTTTATTTTCAAAACTCATCCAGCGGGCAGTATGAATGACACCCCTGATTTAAACGGACGCTCATTGAGCGTTCCGGGACGCTATGAGTACGTTCTCAGCATCCCGAGAAGTGGCGGAACGCTAAAGAGCTATTTTTAGAAGTGCCGGTACTGCGTACCGCCGCGTACCGGCCCACTTCAACCACTGGGTGTAGCAAATATTCGATGTTGTTCGTGATGAAAACATTTTAAATTCTGCCGACTCACCCTCTAAGGTCACATGACCCAGAGTGAGAGTGTCTAAGAAATGCCTTTCAGTCACAAACAACGTCGTGTATCTCCCAAACCGTTTGGAGTACAGCCATGATTTTTATCTAATTTGCAGCTTTTTTTGTCTGCTTCATTTAATACATGAGTCACTTTTCTCTAGGACATACGGTTTTCTCAGAAATGGCCCTCAAAGGTCCAGAACCCCCCCTCAAATCCTGTCAATTTACACGTAAACGAGGAGGATTTTTTTCTGTCAGACTCTGATTTCTTCATCAAACTTCTCTCGCGATTTTAGGAAAACGGTAAAAGCTATCAACATAATTCTTCCAAATGTTAGAGTCCAAAGTCTTGTGACCCGTTTAAACTTTGAATGGAGTCTCTAGGTGATTGTGTGTCCACACAGTCGTCTTGGGAAGAGGGGTGGGTTTTGGCTTTTTTCACCGATCCCAATGGGATTTTGAATGGGTTTTTTAAGCGTGGTTTTTTGCAAATTCCGTCGCCATGGTAACTCCAAATTCTTATAAAAGTAATAGTACACATCACGGGACCAAGCCGGTCGTTTTGATGTATCATGTGTCTGGCTGCAACCCTCCGTGCGGGCCACATTAATGTTGACGGAAGAAAAATAAAACAAGACATCACTTTAGAGGTGAAGAGTAATAGGTGTGCATTGCTTCGCATAGCACACCCTAATAACAAATTTCAAAAATATTTCAGTGAAAAATGGTCAGAGTGAGCGCTCTATTCCATTTGTCCTCATTCAAAGTAGCTACTGATGAATGACACAGAAAGAAAGAAAAACAAAAAACACAAAAAATAACAAAAAACACAACACAGAAACACAAAAAAGAACAAAAAACAAAACACAAAAAGAACAAAAAACATAAAAACAAAAAAAAAACACAAAAAGAACAAAGAAAACACAAAAAAGAACAAAGAAACAAAAAGGATAAAAAAACAAAACATAAAAACACAAAAAAGAACAAAATAGAACAAAAAACACAAAATAGAACAAAAAACACAAAAAGAACAAAAAAACACAAAAAGAACAAAAACATCCATCCATCCATCCATCCATTTTCTGTAGCCGCTTAATCCTCCACAGAGGGTCGCGGGGCAGCTGGTGCCTATCTCCAGCGGTCAAGGGGCGAGAGGCGGGGGACACCCTGGACAGGTCGCCAGTCCATCACAGGGCCAAAAACAAACATCCATCCATCCATCCATTTTCTGTAGCCGCTTATTCCTCCACAGAGGGTCGCGGGGCAGCTGGTGCCTATCTCCAGCGGTCAAGGGGCGAGAGGCGGGGGACACCCTGGACAGGTCGCCAGTCTATCGCAGGGCCACACAGAGACGAACGAGACAAACAACCACACACCCACTCACACCTAAGGACAATTTACCAGCCCAATCAGCCTGACAGTCATGTCTTTGGACTGTGGGAGGAAACCGGAGTACCCGGAGGAAACCCACGCATGCATGGGGAGAACATGCAAACTCCACGCAGAGAGGCCGCAGAGCCGGGATGCGAACCCACGACCTCCTTGCTGCGAGGCAACAGTGCTAACCAACTGCGCCACCATGCAGCCCAAAAACAAACAAAAAAACATAACACAAAAAAGAACAAAAACTAACAAAAAACACAAAAAAGAATAAAAAACACAAAAAGAACAAAAAACAAATCATAAAAACACAAAAAGAACCAAAACAAACAAAAAACACAAAAAATAACAAAAAACACACAAAGAACAAACAAAAACACAAAAAGAACAAAAACAAACAAAAAAAACACAAAACCACAAAAAAGAACAAAAAACACACAAAAAAGAACAAAGAAAAACACAAAAAAGAACAAAAAACCAAAACATAAAAAACCCCAAAAAAGAACAAAAAAACCCCAAAACAAAACAAAAAATAAACAGATGAGTGCAGCCTCAACAGAGCATAAGCCAGTGTCCTACTTGTGCCGGTCCCAAGCCCGGGTAAATGAAGAGGGTAGGGATCAATATGAAAATAAATATATGGATAGAGGAACTGATACGTAGTTTTCAATGCATTTAAGGGATTGGGGGGATGGGGGGATGCAGCTGATTTCTTTTATGGAGAAATATGAGATTTTAGATAAATTTCAGTCCGGTTTCAGAAAGCTCCACTCCACAGAAACTGCTCTACTAAAAGTTTCTAGTGACATTCTGATGTCAGCTGACTCTGGAGAATCCACTGTCATGGTTCTCCTGGATCTTTCCTCAGCATTTGACACCATAGACCACAGTGTTCTAATTAACAGGCTTCATGATACTGTTGGTGTATCTGGTGTAGCCCTAGAGTGGTTCAAGTCCTACCTTTCAGGTAGAACTTTTAGTGTCTTTGCAAACCAGATCATGTCTGACTCCCAGAACCTGACCTGTGGGGTACCACAGGGCTCAGTGCTGGGCCCTATCCTGTTCATTTTGTATATTTTCCCCCTAGGCCAAATGATCAGACAGTTTGCTGATGTGTCTTATCATTTTTATGCTGATGATATTCAGCTGTACTGCTCATTTAAACCGTCTGAATATTTTAAGTTGTCTTCACTGTTAAAATGTTTTAACTACGTCAAACAGTGGCTCTGTGACAACTACGTATTTGCAGTTGAACTCTGATCAGACTCAATCACTAATTTTTGCTCCAGAGAACCAAATGAGTGATATTAAGCAGCACCTTGGTTTTTTGGCTGCTTCTGTTAAACCAAACGTCAGAAACTTTGATATCATTCTAGATTCTGCCATGTCATTAGAGGAACATTCACAAACATTAATCCGTAACTGCTTTTTTCAATTGAGAAATATCTTTAAGATCAGATCTCTACTGTCAAATCTCGCCTTGATTACGGTAACAGCCTTTTTACATGTCTGAATAAGAAATATCTGTCTCGCCTCCAGTCAGTTCAGAATGCTGCTGCAAGGCTTTTAACCAACACACGTAAGAGTCAGCACATTACTCCTGTTTTAAGATCCCTGCACTGGTTACCAGTGCATTTTAGAATTCATTTTAAACTTTTAGTTTTTACTTTTAAAGCCTTGCGTGGTCAGGTCCCTGTTTATATTTCAGACCTTTTAAAACCCTACAGTCCTCCTCGTAGTTTGAGGTCTGCTAGTCAGAGGCTGTTGGAGGTTCCTAGATCACATTTTAAGTCCAGGGGAGATCAATCTTTTAAAGTAGTGGCTCCAAGATTATGGAACACTTTACCTCCTCCTCTGCGTAGCCTGGATTCTGTTGACTCTTTTAGGAAACAGTTGAAAACTCATTTATTCAGGCTCGCTTTTAACTGATTTTAGGTTGCATGATGTTTTTGTTTTATCATGTTTTCATTTTGTGTTTTATCATGTTTTCATTTTGTGTTTTATCATGGTCTTATTAAGTTTTTATTTTTGTGTTTTATTATGTTCTTATCAAGTTTTATCCTTTGTGTTTTTATAATTGTTTTTATTGTAAAGCACTTTGTGGCCATTGGCCTGAGAAAGGTGCTATATAAATAAAGTTATTATTATTATTATGTGATGACCAAAAAATTCTTAGCATGTCCAGACTCGCCCCCCCTGATATTCTACCTGCCCCCCTTAATAGGGCTGGCTAGATCCGGCCCTGATTTTCCTGTTCATAATTAAACTGCATCTATGTAATGTTTAATGCATAAAGCATAAAAAATAAAAAGACAGAATAGGGTGTATGTGTTTGCATGTCACTATACTCCTTTTACAGAGTATATTTTACCCTCTACAGTTTGCTGTTTTTCTTTATTTTCCAATCTCGTGTCCAGTTGTTTGAGTCCATGCACTCACTGCATCCACTCAATATGTTTTCTGACATCAACACATTGCTAATTTTGTATGTCTCCTCTTGTGAAATATGACTAATCTATACTTGCTAATTGAGCCCAGAGGCAGTTGGTTTCTTTCAGGACTCCTGTGCTTTTCTGCCAGAAACAGCAGAGGAGAAGCTCTCTGGAGAAGCCGGCTCTCTGTCGAGAGGTAAACAGAGCAGAACTCTTGCCGTGTTCATTAGCTGTCATTGATCAGCGATTCAGTCGCTGAGCAACCACTATCAAATCTCCCATCTCTAAAAAAGAGTCTCATCTCGGAAAAAATATACAAAGGCAAAAGATCGTATTTTTCACATGTTTATTATATTTTCTGGGAATTATTATGAAACCGGTAGACGTTTGCCAAGGTTTTCACAGCACCCAGTCCTGATATCAGTATGAGCTCCTATTTGCTTCTCTCATCATTGCTGTGAACTATTCCATCACAAGTGAGCTGTAAAATGAGGTTGCAAGGGGAGGAAACTACTGATAAATGACAAGAGACAAATGTATAAACAGTGTAAAGATCTACCTAAAGATACCCCACTAATCCCTGAAGAATCCAGTACAACTATCTGACTACATAGCGCTGAACAGGAGGTTTTAGCTGCTCTCTCATTTTCAACACAAGAAAACTCCGATGACTACTGTACGTTTAGCAGCAGAGGGTTTTTTAAAAAATGTGTTTTCTTGTATTTTATCATTTTATTTCTTCCTCAACCCTTGAGAATGGTGTACAGAATCTACCAAGTAATCAATGACTAACAGCAGTGAGGTGTATTTTTAGCATTACATGCCAGAGTTCAGGCGAATATATAGGATCAAATTCAATCAATATTTCATATATTTGCCAAAAGGAGCTCCAAACGGACCATTACGTAGTACTAATTGCACCTATAGGGGCTATCTTTTAGAAAATGCAATCTGCACCCTCATTGGAATTCATTCAAAGTCCTCAGGTAGACGACCCAAATCGGCCGTGCTGCTCCTCGTTTCACGGAGTATTTTATTCCCTTTATGTCTGCCTTTGAATATTTATTGTCCTCTCATTTGCAGCCATCTCTCACTAGGCCAAGGTTTTGCACCATCTCTTATTCCCTCAACATATATAAAGATAAAAAGAACATTAAAAAAGTCTTGTAATTTATGAATAGAGAGATTTCAATTCAGTGCAAAGAAGGCTAAGGGGTTTTTTGCACCATGTTATTTGCAAGATAAGGTCATTTAATATCATATGTGTGAGCTGTGTGAGCAGATACACTGTTATTTGGCATTATTATATTACAATCAGCATCATTTGGAGAGCAGTTTGTGAGAAATTGTATATTTTTTTGCTTTTTACAAAACAAATTTGACATTTAAAAGCAGCATATTGGTGATTTTGAGAATATGCTTTATGTAACCAATGAGATGATTAAAAGGCTGACTAAAAGTAAAAACTACTTCATTAACTTCTGCCTGAAATAGAGCCTTAACAACACTCAGGTCAGTACAGCAGTACCACAGAAATGGATGTGGATGCAGGTTGGTGTCAGCACCAAGTCTAAATGCAATCTGAGCCTCACATGTGGGAAAACCCTCTGTGTTTGGAACATTCTAACAAATCAAGACCACATAGGAGGTGCAACATCCTCAGGCAGGAAGACTGCTTAATTCATCGAAACACTAATTTGGAAAAGAAAACTACAGTGTTGTGTGTAAAGGTTTTCCTGTTCCTGTTAGTTTTACTTGGGAGGTCAAAACGTTTTAGGTGTTGTTTTATGCTTTACTATCAATTGCAAAATATAATTTCAAGTTAATTTAACTGTAGAAGGACATCAGGTGCCAATATTTTGAATAACAAATTACTGTCAGGTCATTTTTTACAAGCCACATAGAAAAAAATTCTGAAAACCTTTGTACATATATGTATTAACACTATTAATTAAG
Source organism: Callopanchax toddi (assembly GCA_006937965.1). Classification (NCBI taxonomy): domain Eukaryota; kingdom Metazoa; phylum Chordata; class Actinopteri; order Cyprinodontiformes; family Nothobranchiidae; genus Callopanchax; species Callopanchax toddi. Next base: position 593,267 of record SSNR01000108.1, on the reverse strand, counting down.
ATTAACCATTTCACGAATGCTTGCCTACATTACAAAAATTAGGGATGCTCCGATTGATCGGCCACCGATTAAAATCGGCCGATATTCGTGAAAAATACGTCATCGGTAAATTCCGATATCCTCCTCTCCACGCCGATCATACCAGCCGATGAATAGGTCCTAAACCAGACGTCACTAGGCGCACAGAAAATCCGCGGCGCTACCGTGAGTTCATTGCGCAGCCGAGACTCGCCGTCCCAGAATGGACCGCTCCATAGTTGGTTCGGACTCGGAGCTCAGACCAGAAGGAGACGTCGGGCAGTGAGTCCCGCTGGCTGGCTCAGCTGTGCCTCCTCCTGCTGCTGCTGCTTCAGCACACTGCGCAGCGCAACACCCCGCGTCGGGAAACTGAGATAATTCTTTAAACTGGTATTAAAAAACAATAATTTAAATATTAATGACAGAGTTGGAAAAGAGCTCGCTGATCATGCACCGGGAGGAGAGGATAAAGCCGCGCGTCATGTGGAGAGGAGAGAGCAGCGCGCAGTGCAGGTGGCTCAGACAGGTAGAGGGAGGAGAAGCTGAGAGCAGGTAGACTCTTTAGTAATGATCAGATCACTGTCAGTTTGTTCTTTCTGGGCATAAAATGGACCAGAGGGTAAAAACAATGTCGACTTTTCTGCGTCTGAATAGAAGAAAAAAACTATTTTTCTCAAAACGTTATTTCAACCACAAACTGATTAATGGGGATCTTGTGCACAAGAAGATATGTTTAATTATTTAAATATATATAAAAATAATAGATTTCTATTAATAAAAGTAATAGATATCTGATTAAAATGATAGATTTCTATATGGATTAAAATAATAGATTTCTATAAGGATTGGAAACATATATCTATAAATAATATATTTCTATATGGATGGATGATGTCTACATGGTGCTTTCAAGTTTTTGTATTTTTTTCATCTTTGAAAGTCAGTAAAAACCTGTTTTTGTCCAAATGAAGGAGATTTATGGTTCATTTTCTACAGATCAAGTAGCCATTAGCCCTCATCATTACTACAATGTGAAATTTACAGTCAATCAATGTGATCGGTATCGGTGATTGGCAGCAAAAAATGTGATCGGAGCATCCCTAGTCAAAATATAACAAATCTGATGTTTAGCTTTTGAGATATTTTAATTTATTTGGCACACCTGCATTAAATACTGTGGTTGTCTTTTTTTTATGAGGGCTACCACGCTTATATCGGTATCGGTTTATATCGGAAATTAAGAGTTAGACAATATCGGATATCGGTAAAAAAGCCAATATCAAGCATCCCTAACAAAAATGTAACATTCAATAATATAGCCCTAACAAGAAACATGTAAAACAAAGGTAGGCTAAAAGCTAACATTTTTTAAAATAGTAAAATTTTAATTCTAACTGGATGAGATTTAAGACCTAACAAATTACGCATGGGTAAATATATACCAGGACCCAACAAACTATGATTCCTCCAACCTGCGATGCAGTAAGAGACCACCATCAGTTGATTTCTTAAGGTTAACTCTTCTTGAAGGTCAAGGACAATAATCGTGGGGGTCCACACCTAGTGAACTATTCCTGGCATTTGGTTCCTATTTCAGGTCCTATTATCGGTTCATTCCCCACACTTTCCTTGACGCTGACATAAGTTAATGGTGGAGTTCATACGACTCGTTACCCACCATGCCGAGCGTTCACTCTAATGGGCTATGGTTCTTTTTTTTTTCTCCTTTCATCAAACATCTCAGAGTGCAAAGTAACTTATCGTTCAAGGTGGAACTATAACTTTGCTCGACGTACTAACGTTTCGTTAATGAAAGATTTTAATTTATGAATTACACAACTGATTTCAAGAACATAATAGTTAAATATTTCTCCTAACTTATACTGAGTTATCCCCCCCCGTTTTTTCGGGTTAAACCCCCCCTACCCCCCAACACTCCAAAGATAACTATTAATCCTGCAACCCCCCGGAACCAGGAAGATCTTTATAAGTGTATTTTTCAAACAAATTCTTTTGCATTATTATACTGTTATGAATGTTTAACGTAGCTTAATAAAA
>SSNR01000108.1:579338-591181 GCA_006937965.1 Callopanchax toddi | reverse complement strand
GGGGGGCGGACGGGCGTGACACACGAGGCGCTGCTCTGTGGCTCCTGACTGAACTTCGATTATATTAACGTTTATTAGCTCGTATAAAAGCCCAACATAACGCTATCTTAGACAGAAACAGGTGAATCTAGTTTGTCTATCAGAAAGATTCCACCTGACGGAGAGAGAGACGGAGGAATCAGAGGCAGCGCGCGCGCAGCAGAGACTGGATATTGATCAGGGATCCTTCGTTCTGGTGTTCTAAAACGGCTGAAGCCAACAGAGTGAACCTCTATACGTGATGCAAAATGAACGCCTTTCTCAGAGGGGAATTATCTGCAGATTCAGAGCGCGTGAGAACAGAACGTCGGGGATTATTTAGCGACGCACGCGCTCCACATGAACCGCGAACCACGTGCGTTCCGAACCGTAGAGGGTGATCCATACGAACCACGGATCGATGATAATCCGTTGCACCCCTAGTGTTCACTCTAATGGGCTATTGGTTATCTTTCTTTTCCTGTCAATAGACATTTCACAGTGCACTGCCAACTCCAGGTCGGAAGAGAGATCCTGCCTCAAGTGGAGGAGTTCAAGTATCTCGGGGTCTTGTTCACGAGTGAGGGAAGGAGGGAGCGGGAGATCAACAAGCGGATCGGGGCAGCGTCTGCAGTGATGGACGCTGAACCGGTCTGTTGTGGTGAAGAAGGAGCTGAACGGGAAAGTAAGGCTCTCGATTTACTGATCGATCTACCTCCCAATCCTCACCTATGGTCATGAGCTCTGGGTAATGACCGAAAGAACGAGATCGCGGATACAAGCGGCTGAAATGAGTTTTCTCCGCAGGGTGGCCGGGCTCAGCCTTAGGGATAGGGTGAGGAGCTCGAACATTCGGGAAAGACTCGGAGTAGAACCGCTGCTCCTCCATGTCGAAAGGAGCCAGTTGAGGTGGTTCGGGCATCTTGTTAGGATGCCCCCTGGACGCCTCCCCAGGGAGGTGTTTCAGGCATGTCCTGCCGGCAGGAGGCCCCCGGGTCGACCCATGACACGCTGGAGAAAATATATCTCTGGTTTGGCCGAGGAGCACCTTGGGATCCTGCCGGAGGAGCTGGTAGAAGTGGCTGGGGAGAAGACTGTCTGGAGCTCCCTAATTGGGATGCTGCCCCCGCGACCCGGACCCGGATAAGCGGAAGAAGACGAGACGAGAGATAACTGATTTCAAGAGCATAATAATGACATTTTCCCCTAACATCACAAAGGCCAAAATCAAAAATAATCTACAAGTATCCTGTAAGCTACAGTTCTTAGTTTGGTGTATTAAACACACGCTGGTCATATTTTGTTACTCAGGTTTTGTTTTTGCAGGGTGATGATTAAATAACCCAGAACAGTCAAACACTTGACTCATAAGATTTGATGAAAAGCACGGATCATTGCTGTCATAGCTGAATGTTTGGTACTGCTTTACGGGTTTATAGTACAGCATTCAGGTAAACGCTGGCTATTTTAAATGTGCTTTATCATAAAGTTGATTTAAATGCTCAGTATGTTGAAACCTCTAAAGAACAAGGCAAAGACATATCAACTAAACATTTGTCTTAAATACTTATTCCTAAGTTGTTTCTCTGAGAGAACATTGATCAGAATGTACAAACACAGAATGGATACGTTAACATTGGCCACACCATCTGCTATCTGCTACACATCCAGCATGGTGGAAATGGATATTTATGAAGCTGCATGCGTTTTTGATGCTCCTAATAAACTAAAGTGTCGAGGTAATAAATGTGTCATATATGAACACATGTTTTAATGAAGGAAAGGTTGATGAAACCAATGTACCTTTTGACTCCAAAATTACTTAATTAAATGCAGAGTTGTAACTTATTAAATAAGATATGCTGCACTCTGCATAAATGCATTAATCAATAGCAAAACTGTCACAGAAATATTAGAATAATTGATCCAGAGTGATTCAGCAGCAGGGAGGTTTAGAGGCTTGCAGGATATTAGCTCGGCATAACAGTCGTGATGAAGGTCAGTGGGTACTACAGTAATGACTAATGTCCTCTCTTTGACTCCTCCTGGTCAGACTTTACTTTGGCTAGTTACAGGAAATTACTTTCTGCTCCTTCTATCATCCTCCACTCACTCTGCAAGCTGCAGCTAAACGACAATGACCAATCAGGGTATAATAAAAACAAGCTGTAACTGTCCAGGCTGTAATAAAAAGTGTTCACTCAACTGACGCCAAACTGCTGGTTATTAAAGTAAGAATTAGAGGCCCAGTGAAAAAAACAGCGTTGGTTTGAAGTAGTGGTGAAGCTGACCTTGTAAAACTTCATCAGCGCTGCACAAAAACAACCTATTAACAATTTGTGGTACTTTGTAAGAACATCATCATTACCATGAGTGCTCCCCTGCAAAAATGTTCTTATTTCGTGCAACACATATGCGTCATCAAAACAGACAGACTATGCTGTGCTGTTTAAAACACCACAGTGACTAAAAGCTTCAATATCTGTCAAATCAAAATTGACAAAGAGCCCCTAAACGTCTCCCGAAATATCTGCATCTAAGATCAAAGGATCCATGTCAAAATGGAAGGAAGAAGACACATTTTAATTAGGAAAAGCGGGCTTTGAAAACAAAAATATCTCCTGCTTTGATGACTACTTTGTCTTTTGTTAGTTGCAGGACTGAAGCTTTCAAAAAATAGCTCATAGGCTCAGGATTTTCCTGGTTTATGGAGGGCTGCGTGTTGGGTTTGAGGAGGAATATAAACATATTTCGTTGTTGACTGAACATAATTTGCCTGAGCAAAAGGGCATCAACGTTAAAGTTGGATCAGTTCCTTATATATGTGCAGGGATTGTTTGTGTTCGCTGTCCGTGGTGCTGAAAGTCTGTTCAGCATTCCAGGTCTCCAAAAGCAGAGGAAACCAACATGAAAATTCTATATATACCACTGACAGGTAAAATGAGCAACACTGCTACAACACAATGTTCTGCTGGGAATACCTGCATTCTGTCATTTTACATGGATGTTACCCCAACACCTGCTACCCACCTAAACCTTTCTGTAAACTAATTACACTGCCCACATAGAAAAAACACAGTCTCCTACAGCAGCAGCTCATCCTCAACAGAACATAAACTACTTAGAATGGATAAAAGAACATGACAGAGTCTGAGGTGTCCACATGGACTCTAAGAGAGTCTGGTTAGTTGTGAACTTTTAATTCCCACAATTTTTTTTTTGTATTGTGATTGATTTTTTAAAATGTTCTATTGTGATGTCAATTGATTTTCGTGGTTTCGACAATAAAGTATGTCAGGAAGCAGAATCTAAATTACTTCTGAACATTAAGCATCATATTTATCTTCACTTTGTTTGGTTTAGAATGCATTTTATAAATTCTTATTTGGTCTTAAAGCTCTGCATGGCCTCGTTCTGCCCCATCTCTCTGAGCTGCTGTTTTTCCACCAACCTGGATGACCATGGCTTAGGGTAGTGGTTCCCAAACCGGGGACCGCCCCCTTGGGGAGGTGCGGTGTAATTGCAGGGGGGCACAGGATGAATACTTCTTTGTTTAAAGCTGAATGCTAGAACACTGCTAGCATAATGGACAGGTTTTTGACAGGGCAAACACAGAAACGCAAGGAAAAAAATCTGCAGCAACAAGCAGGCTCACGTAGCCATTGAGACGATGAGATATTAAAAATACATTTTTTTTAAATTAAACCTTCACCCTTTTTATTTCCATTTTCTCAGGAAGTTGTTCATGTTTTAAAACCCATTTTGCAAAAAGGCAATTTTTTTACGTTTATATTGAGCTGTACAAGTGGTTAGATTCTTGTTTTTTTTTTTTTTAAAGAAAACGTTAAAGTTTATTTAATGCAACCTGTAGTTTATTGCAGTTACTTTTATTTGTTCAATTTGAGACGTGAAATAAACTGTAATGGAGTTCGAAAATGAGATGTGTCTGTTTGGAGTGTGTAGTGGGGGAACGGGAAAATGAGTAAAATCAAGGGGGGCCATGAAGAAAAAGCTTGTGAACCACTGGATTAAGGGAAGAGAGGCCATCTACCGTGTGGAGGGTTCAATCCCCATCCCAAGATATATGGGCAAGATACTGAACCCCTAAACTGCCTTTCAGGTCTCCCTTAGAAAAGAGCAGTTCTTAAGCTCAATGGGACATTACCTGATTAAATAAAGGTTTTATTTTAAAAAATAAAAAAATCCTGGTCACTCAGATCAGCTGCTCCTGAGTGTTCAAAGAACCAATCATCAACGCAGAGGGGATCGAGTCTTTGCCATTATTGAAGGAGCTCCCTCACTGTCAGCTTACTTGTTGTTACTTTTCTCTTTTGCGTTTGAAACCACGCATTATTTTAGTTAATTTTTTTTAGCTAGTATACAATAGTGCAGTGTATTTCTCTATTTGGATTGTTTAATGATTGCTAATATGCTTTTTATTATGCATTTTTATGTGTCGCTGCACTGTGTACTTCTGTAGTATTTCATGTGCTGTGTATACAAAGTTGAACTGGAAAAAGAAGCAAAAGGCTTTGCACACTATGACACTGTCACTAAGTGTTTCAGACCAGGGGAAATGAATGCACATTCTCACGAAAAGTGAGTACACAAACATCTCCTGTCTGTGTGGAGGCTTATTATTGATCAAATGAATGCCTTTCCCACCTCACTTTAAACTAAAGTATAGAAACTGAAAGCTTATGCCAGCTTGTTCCTTCACAACAGGTTCTGGTTCCCCGTGGGAACGTTCTCCAGCCACCGAGTGCAGAACTCGGCATGCAGGCGCTGCAGAAAGAGGAATAAATTTAAGATATTCTGCCACTTTTAACTTTCTCTCTGGCTGATAAGATTACATTCAAATACAACCAAAATACAGCACAACCAGACATTGTCTTCATCTTCAGTAAAAAAAAATAAAATAAAAAATCTGGGTTTTGTCAAATGAAATTTCCTGAAAAGAAAAAATATCTGAATTCTATTTCAGCAGAGCAACAACCTTGCAAGGCTTTGAAAATAACTGCCATTAAAAAGTGCGGCCTGAATGGACCTCTTCTATATCACAGTTTCACATTCCTCTTTGCCTTCTGACAAGAGGAACAGAAAAACACAAACGACAGACGCTTTCCTAGTAATCTGGTGATGCTAAAACTGTGTATTCAAGTACAGAAAATATAAAAAGAGCAGAATGCTAATAGATTATGGCAATGCAATGTATGTGAAACATCATCGCAATCGTCTTTAAACATTTCTAATTCCGTTATCTCATTTTGATTCTGCTGCCCTCGTTTTCTGCACCGCTGTCAGATCTCCTCTCCCTTTAGTAGTTTGTTCCTCCAGCAAATACTCTGCTCAGCTGGTTTTGCTCACTGCCCGATCCTCTGAGTTTCCCCAAGTTGCTTTTCCCAAAACAATCCTGTGCTTCTTTGTAAATCCGGCTTTTTAGGAATACCAGCTTTTTAAACATGTTTTATTTATTGTAGTATTAAAAACTTGCAGGTTGCTTTCCAGTCTTCTTCGTCTTTCACCTGAATTCACATCCTGCAAATATTCACTGCCTAAAAGATATTTTACATTGACTTTTGGAAGATCTTTAACTCATTAATTATTGATAACTGATTATGAACTAGTCTACTTTTAATCTGTGTGACTAACTTTATACTAATGTTTGAGAAGTTGCTCAGTGCAGATGTTTTTACCCATTTAAGACCTGAAAAATCTAATAGTAATGTTAAAATAATTTGTTTTTTAAGTATGTAATTTTATAAAAATATAACTGTAATAACAGAAAAAGAGCTGGCACTTTCCACCAGATGACAGGTGACATGTATAGGACTGGATAGGACAGGTTTTGATTAAAGTACTTATCCCACTTAGCTGCTATAAGGTCAGAAGAGCTTTCGTGCAAAAATTTGCATCAATCATTTACAAAGGGTTAAAAAGCTTTATTCTTTATAAACCAAACTACAGAGAACTGTTCTTGGAATCTTTTTTAAGGAGTCTTAAAGAGCAAATTGAAAGTTCTTTTTCTTTTTTTAATTCAGATAAAATTCTGTCCAAAAATACTATTTGAAATGTTTATTGAGGGTATTTTGTTTTACAATACATTTTTTAAAACCATTTTTCTAGTCAAAAGTTCCCCTTTTTGCAAAGCTTCTAAAAAAGCTTTTTTTTTTTTTTTTCTTCATATGTGGACCTGTGACGTCACCAGAGGGAGCTCCCAGCTAGGTGGCGCTGCTTATAGTGTTGTCAGATGTAGATAAAGTATTTGTAGGATAATTTAACACTCTGTACGATCAATAATCCCATAAATTTGATCATTTGAGCCCTTTGTTGTGTGGAGGTTGTGTAACAGATGTTTGTGTTAATCATTGTGTTAGATTTTTTAAAGCTAAGAATGGAATGGAGCCGTACGGTTAGGGCGTGGAAATGACCACTGCTTGTGACAAGCAAAACAAACTCCGGAGTGCCGTAATTATATGACTTTATAACTATGAGAAGTTATTTTATTAAGATAAAAACAATCCCTCCTATAACGCTGGACCCGACCAGTTCACGTCCACCCGCGGACTGCGAGGGACCCACCGACCGACCCAGCCCCGCATGCCTCCTCGTCTGTCGGCACTCGTTAGAGGTCCGACCTTAGCATGTAGCATCAGCTAAAGGATTCAAACGGACGGCGAAACGGAGCAGGCTGCTGGAGAAATTAAAAGCCCAGTAAGGACAGCGCTGGTATGACTTGAAGTGAAGGTCCGACAGCTGAAGGAAACGCTGGCGGATCGAACCGGACTACGAGGAGGACCCGCATCGAACGTACCAAACCCTGAAACGAGACCATGAATGGAGCGGTCCAGTTTGGTTGTATGGACCGGTTTTACAATGGAACCAGACAGCGATCCGACCCACTAAACCCTGAAACGTGTCTGGATGCAGCCGCCGGCAGGGAGGAGGAGGAGGGATGAGCCGAGACCAGGATCTGGATCCATCAGGTCCTCAGCAAATACAGCTGTGTATTGTAAGCTTTGTTGTCTAATATCTGCTAATTATATAAAAAATAAACCCAAAATAATAAATAAAGTTGGTATATCAACTTTATTAAGAAATTGTAAATATTTAAAGGTTTATCTGTGTTAGAGTCAGTATTAAACGCCATATTTTTATATGTAGAGAACGAAAGGTCTCCCTATGCTGACGTCACGTCCGTTTTGGCTGAAAAATAGAACATTTTTACAAAAATGACTCCAAAAGCCTAAATAAGTTGAATTTGTGTAAATTTTTTTATTCAGAACAAGTTTCTATTATATTTATCTAAACATTTGTTTAAGGGAGTGTCTAACTTAAGATAAGCTCTTTAACATCATGTAATTGTAGGTTCAACAAGCAGTAAAATAAGTGAACAAGGATCATATAATCAAAAAAAGGACACAAGTATAAATTTAGGAATCCAGTACATTTGTTTTGTCGTTGGAATGGAAGTGTAAACTCAGATTTAGACACATTGTGAGTTTCTGCACAACTGTGAGGCTGCATAGCAGCTTAAAACAGTTCTGAAATAAGTTGTCATGATGCCGTACAGCTTTGGTGACTTCCCTTCACAGTTTCAGCAACAGACTGATCTTTTTTACTGGCAGATTAAGGATGTTTCAACATGTTCAAGTTACTAAAGCATGTTGACAGGATCCAACAGAGCTGCGATTGTGTTACACTCTGAAAAGTCAAAAACTGGCAGATGTATCCAGATGTTCCCAACAAAAAACTGTGCTGAGACTGTTCCTCCTCTTACAGTTCAGAGAAAAAGGACTGTTAAAGCGTTCATCAGCATGAAGCGAGAGAGCACAATAGAGGGATGTTCTTTAGCAGGACTTATAAAGAACAAACCCTTGAGTGAATTACCCTCCTAAGCACAATTTTTATCCAAACATCCCTCCTAAATGAAATGCCATCTCATCCTAATGACGATGTTATATAAGTCTTGGACTGTCAGAATGTTCTGCTGCAACCCGGTGCAAGCTGAAGTTAGCAGATTTTCATTTTCCTGCTTTTCCACATGTAAAAACAGCCGGCTTGATTCACACCTAAACTGTTTGCGATTAATGAGGCTCTTGTTGTGGCTCTGAATGTACGCCTGCGTGGACGGATAAAGTTCAGTAGATTAGTCACATCAAGACAGCGACCTTGTCGTTTCTGGCATCAAAATGTCAAGACTTTTTCATATTTCTCACTCTTTGCCAAATGAATGCAGCCTGGCCTCATTACAGCAGCACTCAACAACAACCCTCAGAGTGTACGGCACTTTGTCTTTGAGAAAATTACTGCTGAGTTTACAAAACCTATGTGATAAGGAGAATAAAACTAGGACGCCTGAGCAACACTTATTTTCACTGCAAGACAGATTCTATATTAAAGTCACACTTACCTGTTTTCCTGACCTTAGCTCTTCAGTGGTGTCATTGCTGGAGATGAGAGAATAAAAAAGACTTGAATTCAAAATAAGAAATCATGCTTTAACCAGAGGATGTTCACATTATTGTCATCATAAATACATGTTCATTGTAAAGTAATAGCAAAGAGAAATGGATTATAGCACGCTTTGTAGTTCTTATTCCGTCTCCTTCTCGTTTAGCGCCCCTCCTTTTCTGCACACCATCCTTGCCATGGCTAACAGGAAGCAGAGGGCACAGCGCTTTATTTAATTAGTCACAGCAGCTGAGTGCTCATGTGGAACCAAACAGGGGAGGTAGATTGGGGAAGTGAGATGGATAGGCACTCTCCCACCGGGCCTTGGCTGTGCTGTCAGAGGAGCATAGATTACATGACAGAAGGGGGATTGAGGGAGGGCGATGGTGATGGTAGTGGGTGTTGTATGGCAGGAAGATGTAAATGGAGCCTGTACAGGGGGATTCAGCCCAGAAAATAGATTGCTGTTGCCTCAGAGATATCCCTGTCCTCCCTCAAAAAAAACTCTCCACACTGTTTTGTTTAATATGCAAACAACAGCGGACTTGACCTGTTGAGGTGAAGTACAGCGCTGAGCGGTTTGACTGCTTTTATTAACTGTGACAATGCTCATTATTCCAAATGATTTAGGGGTTGATTTTTTCTATCACATCTAGCTGACACCGATCTGTTGGTGTTTCTTCGTGGACGAGCCGATAACCTCGGTGGGGTGCAGATGCAGCTCCGTCTGCAGCACTTTATCAGTGAGTGTCGTCTCAAACGCAAAGAAAGGAAGTGACACAAGTTTCTCCAACAACTGATTTTACATAAGGCAAACTATTTGCTTCATGCAGAAAGAAAAAAAAAAATCATGCATGAAATATTTATGTGTCTAATCTAAAAACTTGATATGGTTTAATTATAGTGCATGCATTCAGAATATTATAGTCTTACTACAGTGTTAGTGTTTGGCCCAAAAATATCTCAGGGTTCAACTAAAAACTAAACAACAACAACATGACTTCCTGTATGCTGCTGATCCAGTAAGAAAGGGGAACAGTGAGATTACTGTATGTACAACTACTAAGTAACGGTGTTCTGGGAGCTCTTTTAATTAGCGCTCTTGAAGTTTTCCAGTGACCCACATCTAATAACGAAGGCAACACAAATGCTCTATTTACATATTTTTACTCAGTAATGTGTGGGGCAGCCCATTGGTTGAATGTGTGGTGTCAAAGAAAATAAAAGAGCATGTTTATGGTGTCAGATAACTTTCTTTAACATGAGAGGGCAATTCACAACTAAATAAGTGTAAAAACAGCTTAGGGAGAGGGTGAAATGATTTTGTGGGGAGTAAAACATTTTTTGCATGTATGCAAAAATGTCTAACAGGGCAATGACATTTTTTCCTCACCATTCCTAAATCTTCTCTCACTTTTGAGAACATCCCTCTCAGTTTTTCTTCCTACGCTCACTTCTCCAATGTGCGCCCTCTCACTTCTGAACGCTGCGCTCTCTCGCTTCAACATTTCCCTGAGAGTGGCGTCACAGATCCAGACCCGACTAGATGATTCACCGATCTTTCGGACTTATCTTTTCAGAACTCTGTTGCACTAATGATGTTTCAAACACCTCAACTTAACAAAAACAGGTAAATTAAAGGTTTTTTTTGTTGTTGTTTTTGTTCTTTAATAAATCTGTTTTTTAAACTATTGACTTGAATTGGATGTACATTTCATACAAATATACTGTCAAATAAGTCAAAAGACTGCAGGACAAGCTTTTATTGACCAGAAGTGACGTAATTTAAGTCAAAAGTATTTTGTATAATTTTAAAAAGTTTTATGGCATTTCTAAACAGTTTCCCTAGCGTCACCAAGATTGAACATAATTTTTTTTAAACAGGTCAAACTAAAGTAATATGACAAAATTACACAAAAAACCACTCAAAATGAACATGACTTATCTCTAAATTTAGTCCAATTAAGTCCATTACTTTACAACTGATATTTACTACCATTTCACAAAAACCTATGATACTTATCCTTTCTAACACACTGAATGGAAGTTCATTTCTGAAATCTTTTGATATTTTAAAGTACATTTTAATATAATTTATAGGATATATACCTCTGCAGCCACTGTAATATCAAGTCAATAGTTAAAAAACAGATTTATGAAACTCCACCAAGAACAAAAAACTTTAGTTTTTAACTGTTATTGTGAAGTTGAGGGGGTTGGAACATCATTAGTGCAACAGAGAAATATCGGTGCATCGTCTAGTCGGGTCTGGATCTGTGACGTCACTCCCAGGGAAATCTTGAAGCGAGAGAGCGCAGCGTTCAGAAGTGAGAGGGCGTACATTGGAGAATTGAGCGTAGGAAGAAAAAAAACTGAGAGGGATGTTATCAAAAGTGAGAGAAGGTTTAGGAATGGTGAGGAAAAACTGTCATTGCCCTGTTAGACATTTTTGCATACATGCAAAAAATTTTTACTCTCCACAAAATCATTTCATCCTCTCCCTAAGCTGTTTTTACACTTGTTTTGTTGTGAATTGCCCTCTCATATTAAAGAAAGTTATCTGACACCATACATGTTTAACTGAGCTACCTTGGGGTGCTTTACCAGGGCTTTGAAGGTAGATGGAGGTTTTGCATGTCTAGGTTCGGTATACAGTGGTGTGAAGAACTATTTGCCCCCTTCCTGATTTCTTATTCTTTTGCATGTTTGTCACACAACATGTTTCTGATCATCAAACACATTTAACTATTAGTCAAAGATAACACAAGTAAACACAAAATGCAGTTTTTAAATGATGGTTTTTATTATTTACGGAGAAAAAAAGATCCAAACCTACATGGCCCTGTGTGAAAAAGTGATTGCCCCCTTGTTAAAAAATAACTTAACTGTGGTTTATCACACCTGAGTTCAGTTTCTGTAGCCACCCCCAGGCCTGATTACTGCCACACCTGTTTCAATCAAGAAATCACTTCAATAGGCGCTACCTGACACAGAGAAGTAGACCAAAAGCACCTCAAAAGCTAGACATCATGCCAAGATCCAAAGAACTTCAGGAACAAATGAGAACAAAAGTAATTGAGATCTATCAGTCTGGTAAAGGTTATAAAGCCATTTCTAAAGCTTTGGGACTCCAGCGAACCACAGTGAGAGCCATTATCCACAAATGGCAAAAACATGGAACAGTGGTGAACCTTCCCAGGAGTGGCCGGCCGACCAAAATGACCCCAAGAGCGCAGAGACAACTCATCCGAGAGGCCACAAAAGACCCCAGGACAACATCTAAAGCCGTGGTTCCCAACCTTTTTTCCAAGGGACCCCTATTTTACCTGTCAATTTTCTGGGCGACACCCCTAACCCGACCCCCCCCCCCA
>SSNR01000108.1:469841-579319 GCA_006937965.1 Callopanchax toddi | reverse complement strand
CACACACACACACACACACACACACACACACACACACACCTCCCACTTCCAGTAAGAAACGATAAAATAGTTCAAGCACTTTTTAATATGCTTTGATATTTTTAAACAAAAATAATAACAAATAAAACTAAAAACAGCATTTTTCTAAACAGATCATTTCCTGTAAACACAGATCAGTCTTAATCTCAATTTGACACATGAAAAAAAAAGTGAGAACATTTCGGCTACTTCAACATGTGTTTGACTTTTCTCAACAGATTATTTCCTGTAACACTAATTTAAATCCAGGCGGTTTACCAGTTACTTCACTTGCTAAGACGTGATAAGAAATCAGCTGTTCATCCATTCTGACTCTGACAGGTTGAACCAGCCTTCATATCAGATGATTTCTCTCCTATAGAATTAGTTCTACTCATCACATCACACTTGAATCGTCCCATTAAACCCCAAAATGTCTAAAGCTGGACTTTTTCTGACAGACTATTAGTGTCATTTGCAAAACCCAATGCTTTTCAGAATGCTCAACAAATGTTCTTAATCTCAATTAAATTTACCTGGTTAATTAAAATAATATAAAACAAGGATTTCAATATTAATATCATTTATTTTGTATGTAGTTGACCATCTTCTAACACTGCAATATCCTTTGTTACAACTTAAAACTTTAGTTTATAAAGTTGTTAGTTCTTTTTAGGTCTATTATCCCTGTCTGCTTCTTTCCTCGGTGACGCGCACACTCACATGCGCGCGGGCCGTCGAGGGGGGAGGAAGGGGGGTCAGGTCTGCAGCACACTCGAACCCACAGAGAGGAGAGGGTCTGTGACTCAACTTTGCTGCGTTTTTGCAGCTTTTAGGAGGACTGACGCCCGAGGAGCCATGAAGGATTGTTTATTTATTTATTAGAAACGTCCTGATCGTCGGTATGATCACGGAGCGGGTCAGGTTTAGCGGCGAGAAGACCAGGAGATCTCCCGGTGCCCAGTCTGTTACTGGCGATGCTGTTGAAAGTTTACTGGATCATGTAGGACTGTCCAGGTGTCTCCGCTGGAAACTTTAGTTTATCCAACAGGGAGGAGGGCTCTCTGCAGCAGCTACATGCGTCGCTACTAGACCGCTGTGTTCATACGTAAGCTTCGCACATGCGCAGTACCGATCGGGTTTCCTGTACAGATCGCTAGTTATTTTTCATTTTTTATTAACTCAATAATTATTACAAAACTGTAAAGACTTCGTTATGTTAGACAAACATGAAATAAATGCATGTTATTTAATATTAAGGTCAGAATAAATTAATTTGGTAAACTTTAATTAAAAAATATAATAAATACATTTTTAACCCCTCAAGGTAGAGAGGTCCTGGCGACCCCCTGAGGGGCTGTGGCGACCCCTAGTGGGGGTCGCGACCCCCAGGTTGGGAATCACTGATCTAAAGAACTGCAGGCCTCACTTGCCTCAATTAAGGTCAGTGTTCACGACTCCACCATAAGAAAGAGACTGGGCAAAAACGGCCTGCATGGCAGATTTCCAAGGCGCAAACCACTTTTAAGCAAAAAGAACATTAAGGCTCGTCTCAATTTTGCTAAAAAACATCTCAATGATTGCCAAGACTTTTGGGAAAATACCTTGTGGACCGACGAGACAAAAGTTGAACTTTTTGAAAGGTGCGTGTCCCGTTACATCTGGTGTAAAAGTAACACAGCATTTCAGAAAAAGAACATCATACCAACAGTAAAACATGGTGGTGGTAGTGTGATGGTCTGGGGATGTTTTGCTGCTTCAGGACCTGGAAGGCTTGCTGTGATAGATGGAACCATGAATTCTACTGTCTACCAAAAAATCCTGAAGGAGAATGTCCTGAAGGCCATCTGTTGGTCAACTCAAGCTGAAGTCATCTTGGGTGCTGCAGCAGGACAATGACCCAAAACACAGCAGCAAATCCACCTCTGAATGGCTGAAGAAAAACAAAATGAAGACTTTGGAGTGGCCTAGTCAAAGTCCTGACCTGAATCCTATTGAGATGTTGTGGCATGACCTTAAAAAGGCGCTTCATGCTAGAAAACCCTCAAATAAAGCTGAATTACAACAATTCTGCAAAGATGAGTGGGCCAACATTCCTCCACAGCGCTGTAAAAGACTCGTTACAAGTTATCGCAAACGCTTGATTGCAGTTATTGCTGCTAAGGGTGGCCCAACCAGTTATTAGGTTCAGGGGGCAATCACTTTTTCACACAGGGCCATGTAGGTTTGGATCTTTTTTCTCCCTAAATAATAAAAACCATCATTTAAAAACTGCATTTTGTGTTTACTTGTGTTATCTTTGACTAATAGTTAAATGTGTTTGATGATCAGAAACATTTTGTGTGACAAACATGCAAAAGAATAAGAAATCAGGAAGGGGGCAAATAGTTTTTCACACCACTGTAGGTATTAAGATCCATCAAGTAGAGGCTTGAATGGAGAAGGCCAGACCTCAACTGTCACAATCTGTGACCTGGGAACTGTTAGCAGAGCAATATCTACAAACCTCAATAGATGAAGGCTACAGTAAGTCTGATATGTGCTTAGGGGGCCATTACAGGCTTAGAGGGTAAGCAGAGGAAATTTAACATCAATTTGAAATGTAACTGAATACCATGGCAGGGGGAAAGCACAGGAGGGATAAGTTTGTGCATTTTTATTCTGGAATAGAGTTTAGCTGCATTGTTTTGAACCAGTTGGGGTTGGTGGCGAGAGCTTAGACCGATACCTTTGTAAAGTCAAATATAACAAGGGGAGAGTAGACATGCATAGTGTTTTAAAAGAGCCTCTGAAAGAAATGAGCCTATTTTTGAGATTAGCATAAGCTGGGAAAAAAAACCTGAAGATTTTTAACTGGAACAGGCTGCGTGATGGTTATACTTTGGTTATATTATTAAAAGCACCTTAAATCTGTAGTGGCTTTTGGGGATAAAACGTGATAGACTGCCAAGTTTAAACTAACAGGACTAAATGGATTTGGGAAATCAAAGAAAATGACCTGAAACACTGAATAAAAAAAAAAAGAAAAATGAAAATTTGGACATTGAGGTTTTTTGTAGTGGAAAGACAAATTGCACATTTTTTCCAAAGCTCCGGGGATCTGTGGATTTAATTTGAATTTAAACTGGTGCACCAGTTATTTGCACCCCTGAGTAAAATACACGAGGAATGCAGAAAGAAGTTCAAATAAAAAGTACTAAAAGCAAAATTTACCAGCTAACAAAAATGTTACCAGTTCTAGAAATTGATTTAAAGGATCAACATGTTTCATGTGTGTTATAAATGCTTTATAGATGAAATAGGAACACAAAGACTTTCTGCACATCTCTTTTCTCAGTTGTCTGCCTGTCATCTGACGAGCTACTAGACTAGAGGCTTCAGCATGATTTTAGCAACGCATCTACCCTTCAAGTAGTGGCCTTAGTGTTACGAAGCCAGAAGAGCATGCAGGCTGGGGTTATTTTATACTATCAGCTGTACAGAGATTGATATTCCCCAACCTTCCACCTTCAGAGCACTTTGCCTCAGTTAAAACGGGTTAATAAAACTGTTTTTAACACCGTGCTCTCTTTTCAGAGGGCGTGTTAAATTGCTCTTTTACCAATGATTCGGTGTCGGTGAAAGAACTGGGTCACAAGCACTCTCTTCAAGAGGGTTAGTGCACAGAAGCTGAATTCAGATTCTGACAGGAGCTTTGCTTTCATGACTACAACCTCTTCTAAACAACACATCATGCTCAGGTTGCTGAAAAGATTTTTAAAAAGAAGGTGAGGGATAACGGTAATGAGAACTGCAAACTGCATGTCTCTGCATTAGTGGACAAAGCAGTTGTTTTACTGTCTGTCTCTGCCTTTTTATATTGATTGTGATTATGTGCAGGGGGGGGAGTGTTGCTCTTGGCTTTAGCACCCACAAATATATTCAGAATTTGAGCCACACTGTCTGTTAAACATTATTTGCTCCTGCAGTAAACGCAACAAAGCAATCCCATCCTGCAGCAAATGAATGAGCACAGGTCCCTAGTTATCACTGCTTATTGTTCCAATCAGGCTGGCTTTGAAAAGGAAGGCACACTCTCCTTTGGACAGCTCATTAAGATAACACACAAACGTGGCTCCCCATCATCCTGGGTTTATTAAAGTGAGGCTCATTTTAGCTCTTTTGTCTCATGCAGGAACCTCTGGCTTTGTCAGCGCAATTGAAGCCAGATGGCAAAACAAAGCTGCCTGTCTGGATTGCTTAGAAAGGGATCTCATAAGACAGAGCCATTAGCTTGACTTCATAAGCATACCGCCCAGAATGTCCACCTGGTTCCTGCAGGTGCATCAATGATGACGAAAAGAGGAGAGGGCAAGCAAGGCTGCGTGTTTCTGTCTTGTCGCTGGAGTGCAGGCACACTACAGCTTCCCAGCTCTATTCTCTATTTCCCAACCCCTTTGGCCAAAGCTGAACTATTAAGTCTTGCTAGTTGTGGGTAGGCTGACCTCGCTCCTGGCTGCACAGATTTCTCTCTGAAACATTCATGAGAGAGGGAGTGGAGAATAAAAACCATTGTCCCCCCCTTCACTCAGAGACTCTCCTTCACCTCTCTGCTTATTAAAATCACATGGTATTAACTTTGGCGTTCACTGAAAGGCTAAATAATTCAATCAGAATAAAAAGTAAGTTAAATTAATAACTTTAATGACATTAATGCTTGAGGGAGAACTGCTTGGGACTGTGAGGGGAAGTCACTGGAGCTGGTAATGCAGAAGAAGCTTGCCCTGAGTGCTAATGGAAAAATTAATTCTGGACTCATAAGGTCATATTTCTACTAAGCAAAATATCACAATCACCCTAATCACACACAAAAGAAGCACACAAAGCACTATTCTGCCTTGGTTCACCAGCACTCTTACAGTATAACGCAAAAAAACCTAAATACTCAGCAATCCTGGATTTGAAGTAATCGTCCTGTTTTCTAGCTGAGAGTTAGATTAGAAGTTGTACTACTCTGTAACCATTCTCTATGAGGGACATGCTAAGAATGAAAACATTCGAATTAGGCATCTGGTTTGGTGTAAGCACTGCCCACCGATATCTCTGAAGCTCACCTATTAGCATATCACTGTGATGTCTCCTTGGTTGTTCTCTACAAAAACAGAAGGGAAACTGTCCTACGGGAGCTGTGTTACAAGAGAACAGAGCTACTACGAAACACTCCGTATGAAACGAGAAGTTTGTTGTGATGAACAGATTCTAGGGCCTGCAGTCGTTTATCTGCTACATGCACTCATAATTTATCAATGCTCATCAGTGTACTTAACCAGGTTTCAGATCTGTTAACTGTAGGGCTGCAGCCATCAAATCTTTTAGTAATTGAGCACTCAACATATACATGCACGACTACGCCAATGCCGTCAGCGTGCATCTATAATAAAAGCCATGCCTTCAACCGCTTTGTGCAAGTATGCTGCTGCACCATGACAGAGATAGAGAAATTCAGCTAAAATATTTTAAAAACCTCCTCAGATCATTTGTTTTTATATGAAAAAGAATGAATGTCACCTAAATCTTGCAAAGCTGTGTCTAGGAATGAGACATCAGGATGTTTATGTCAGTTGGTTACAGGTTTATTTAAATGTTAAGGTGATAAAGTGCATAGAGCTAAATGAGAGAATTGTCTGAAAATTTGATAATCCAAAGCTTTTTGCCTGATTCAGTGTCAAAGAAATACTTTCAGAAGACTAATATTATATACACATGTATATTTAATTTATTTCACCCTTATTCAAACTGGTTAGTCTTGTTGGGATCCATAATCTCATCAAGGCACATAAAATTTAATCAAAAATAGTCAACAACACAAATTTGACAATAATTCCAAAACATTTAAAAGTGATGAGTGTTGGTGGAATTTAAAAGCGTCTTATCTCATTAGGTTGTAGGGTTGGGCGATCAGACGAATGTATCGACCATCGGCGATGGGCTCAGCCAATCGCCTCCCGTTTTTCAAGAACGATTTATTCGTTCCACTATAAATACATTTCTTAATTATTAACAACGTTTGGTTGAAGTCAAAGGATGCAGCCCACGTAAAAAAAAAAAAAAAGCTCTTTTTAAACTCCTCCCAGCTGCAAGCAGCCGCTCCTTTTTCCTCCTCCTCCCCCGAGAGCTGGCGGAGCAGCGGTGTTTCCTCAGTCCGTAGCAGACAGACAGAGAACGGCAGCAGCTTGTGTTAAGAAAATAAATGTATCTAGTAAATAATATCTATGGTGTGGTGGGAAGGAAACGATCAGAGACTGGCTTTTTTCCAGTTAAACCGTGTTTATGCGTCGGCTACCGGTGCTAGGAATATTTAGCGAGTCATAACACCGACCTGGTGTTCAACTGTCTTCAGCTAAGTCTGATAAACGACAAAAACAAAATGAAACTAAAACTGAAATACGAATAAAAAACCCTTCAGTGAACGTCGCTTCCATAAAATAAGTCTCCGCTGCAGTTTGAAGTCTTTTTGAGCGATTTTGGTGACGGAGCAGCAGCAGCTAGCTGCTAGCTCTGTGTTAGCTTAGTTAGCACACAGCAGAAGGGTAAACACTCGATGTCGGAGCTCTTTGCTGCCACTTTACGCCTGTTTAAAGCCAAAGTAACCCCAAAAAGGCGACGCTGTGTTTTTCACAACTATTTCCTCAATTTTGGGACTTCTGAGTTCTAATTTGGCAAATCCATTAGTGTGTGTTTACATTGCTCCGCCCGCAAATATGTCAACATGTCTCCTGCGCGAATAATCGTTGATTTTTGGACTGACGATGGACGATTGGAAAAAAGTTAGACATCGCCCAACCCTATTAGGTTGGACATTTGTCTTTTTTTTTTTTTTTACAAAGTTGTAGTGTGAACAAGTGGGTAGAGTATAAAGAATATATGGACTGACATGCTGTGTGTTCCTACTCCTCGTTTGACATTTATCTAGTCTAGTCCACTTTAAGGGGGACGATTCAGGATGGTGCATCTGCTTGTTGGACTCAGACCGATTGTGTCTGCATGAACTAACAACACATCAGTCATTTGTACAAAGTTGCTGAACTAATGCTACTGTGATGAATTAACTGCATTTACCTGTAGTGTTTTTGCATTTCTTACATTTATGTTTAACACTTCTGGGTCGTTTTCTCTGATTTGTTCTTTTTGTTTTCTTTCCTTCATCACACAGGTCACAGCACCAGCATGATGTCTGACACCATAATTGATCTCCAGTCATGTGGTTTGAATTAAGCCTTGATTTGAGATTCTCAAAGAATTGCTTCGTTTGTTCTGGCGAGTCCAAAACTTCCTGACACTTGACTTATTCTGATAGTTTCAAAGTAGAACGGTACACTGCTGAATATAAACGAAGAGGATAAATAAAGACGGCACATTTAGAGGAGGAACTTTTCAACCACAACTGCTGCTTGACTGTACGAGAGGATAAGACTTGACCAAGTGTGTGGACTGACCGACCTGTCTTTGATTCCTCTTCTTCCAGCTCTTTGGCCTCTTCAGCTGTGAGCAGAAAGAAGGTGTAATTATCAGCCCAAAGACAGACGCACAATGTCGTCACTTCAATTCAAGTCAGCGAATCCTTCACAGCTCAAAGGACAAACTGTGATGAAAGAGCTGTATATGTTCCACACAATGATTTCTTTTTCCTCACTACACACACACACACACACACATACCTACCCTTTAACCTTCTATCCAGCACTTTCACAAATACAATAATCACATTAAGCTTTAGCTGCTGGCTTTCACTGTTGTCAGAAGTAGGAGGCAACCCAGTGATTGTTACAGTTTATTCTCAGAAGACACTAAAACAGGACCAAACATGTATTCTCTAAAATGTTTCAATCAGGCTGAAAACTCGCAATCTACTGTCTGTGTTTGAGGTAAACCGATTACTGAGCAAAACTTAATAACAAGGGAACCCAATTTATATGTTTACATTGCTGTATGTTGGCACATTTTTCCTCGACTCTGACTGAAGTCAGTAATCCTCTCGGGAAATTAACACAAAAAAAAAAAATCCTCATTAGAACAGCAGTGCTGCGTTTCAGGATTCAAACAGCTTGTGTAATCCAAATCGTGCACATCCTTAGCCTGTCTTCCACTGCGTTATGATGTGTTTTGAAATCATAATTAAAAAAAAAAAACATTTAAACATGATGTGTCATGCAAACAATATGTGTCATACGTAACTGGTGGGATGCTTTTCTTTTTTGTGGGGTTAGTTCCTTTGCAAAGTGTCAGGTTCAAATTGTGTGCACCTTTTGTAAGGGGAAAAAAAAATCCCTCAAAAGCACCTTGAAAATGCAATTTATACACTTTTTTACATTTTCGGAATTGCAGAGTGAAGTTAATACAGATGTGTGAAAGCTTTTCCACTCCACCGACCATTCCTACCAATGTGGCAGTGGTGAAAATACCTCGGGGGAGCCAGCTTTGATAGGAGAGCGAGGCTCATTTAAAGGCACCTTAAGGTCAGGGTGAATACGAGGGCACCCAGAGAGAAGTGAGTGAGAGCTGCCTCCCTATAACACTGAGGGATACAACTTCATTCCCCCACTGGCTGCGTTCACATTGTGTGGGGGGTGAGAAAGAAGGCGGTTATAAACGAAGTGCAAAACACTTAAAAAGGCAGCAGAGTCTGGGGACAGACACAGCTGCTTATCGAAGCCCAGTTAAATAAAAGAATCCTTCTAAACTACTGTGACATCATGAGGGGCTCAAATGTAAAGACACTTGTTTGTAAACCCGTGGTATAAAATGCAGGGATTTGTGTCCTGATGATGCATATTCGAACATATGACATTAGGACTTTTGTGCAGCATAAATGTCAACTTTTTATTAAAAACATCCATCAGGGATTCAATAAACATTTGCTTTTATGAGTGCTTTTTCCATACACTTGGGCTAACATAAATCTTTTATGTGTCAGCTATGTTATGTGAGTCACATGCACACAAAACCGATCAATGGTAGCTTTTTGGCTTGGGATAAGCCATGTTTACCTAAAGGTTAACCCGTGTGCACCTCACTGCTAAAAGCCCATTGGGAAAACACCGACTCCCACATGACTTCCCTCACTCACAGGGGGAATCTGTCCCTCGTCGATTACACACGTTCCCAAGAGAAGGTTTGATTAAATCACATGCTTGTGTGAATGTAAAAGGAGCTTTGAAGGAATGAATCACTGCTTCTGGATGGGTCATTGAAAGCATCTATTGCAAACAGAGCCTTTTTTTTTCCTTTTTTTTTTTACATAATCATTATGTAAAGAAGGCCAAACAGAGGGATGAATGATAAATGTGTAAGAGAGCAGAGTCATCCTGCAGCGGAGACACGACTCTGGGATTGAGCTTTCACCACCAACTGCAGTAACACAAGGTGCTTTGCTCCGTTATGATACACATTCCAGTGCTCCACATACATTACGACAAGGAAGAAAAATGACTTACTCACTTCTTCACTTTTACTGACCCTTCTACCCTCGCTACCCAGACTCAGTGAAGAGAAAGTCAACTTCAATCTGGCCAAACCCAAGAATACCATTAAAAGATAAGACAACCACAATTAGGTTGGACATCCCTGCTTTCTGCCCTCCTAACAGCTCAGGGTGCGCACACAGCAACCCTATTTTAAGCCCTCCTCACTTCTATTTTCATATACTATCACTCTATCAGGAGTATAATAGTCTGGATGATTTGTGAATGTTCGCAGTCTTCAGCTTTGCTTGGAAAACCCTTAAGACTCTTGGAATGTTGCTGGCAGGGGACAAAATAAGATTTAGCATTTCAATAAGGCAGACAGTAGATGACCTCATAATGAATCCCGCCTTCAGTGTTAAGGCTGCAGGCGAGATGAGCACCTCCTCATCCAGTCCACTGAAAAGGGCCCTACTCCCCTCCGAGGTCCTCCCCCGGGGGGGAGGAACTGCATTATATTTCTCTCTTTCCATTTCATTTGATTTCATATGTTCCATGCAGCTATTTACTCTTTCCTCTGAGTCTGTGTCACTTCCATATTTATTTTTAAACCTCTGGGCCCTGGTGCAGACTCTGGCTGACCTTTATTTAAATGTCTTCCCCACTCTGAGCAGAACTCATTACAGCAGAGCTGGTGGCTTTGCAGTATCTATCTCATTTCAAAAGTTTTTCTTTTTGCACTTGCGGCGACATTCGGCTATTCCGCAGCGCTAATTACTGGAGCCAAGTAATGATGTTAGTCCCTGTCAAAGATGAGTCCCACCATTCAAGATCCTGCTATTCACATTAACCAGAACTTCCTCTGGATCCTCAAAGTTCCTTGAGAAGTTAACATCTCATCGATGCTTTCGACTCAAATCTTCCTCGCTCCACGTGATGCAACAGGCTACATTTAATCTGTTAAACGAGGCGTTTAAAGGCATACTCAGTAGCCAGGTAAACAATGTAGCTTTTAACGTTTTTTTTAAAGCCTCTTAACAACGTTCCAACATAGTATAGCCATAAATATATTGTGGAGATTAAAAAAACCCCGAAAGAAATCAATAAAGTGGTTGTCCCGCAGTTCTCTAAAAACTTCAGCCAATCCTATCGTTCGATCCGAACGATAGGATTGGACAATCCAGCTGTCTGTCTGTCGCATTTCCTCACTGCTTGGATTGGCATTAATCCGCCCGGACACATTTTCCGTCTGAACATCCCGGAAGTGAAAGGAGGACAGAATTAGCCGGTGGTCAGTGCTTTCATTTTAAGATAAAAATACCAGAGTCCCCCCAAAAAACACCTTTTCAGCTAGCAGAAAACTAAAAACGTTGGGAGGTGAAAAGAGGAAAAGCTGGGGGAACGTTTCTACGGCTGAAGTTAGACTCTGCATTGTTATCGTCGCAAAACGGAGTCCCGTGTCCGCGGGAAGGCTGGCGTACCGATTATACCCGGCGGGAGGGGTGAGTGCTCCGAGTCGTGTTTCTGTAAACTAGCTAGCGAACCCTAGCTTGTTTACCTGGCTACTGAGCCAGCTAAAAAGGCCTGAGACAATTTAGCACGTTCCTTAACTATGTTTGCATCTGAAAATAGTCAAATAATGTCATTAACAAGCATGTTTTCATAAAATTGGACATCTCGATTCCAAGGTTAGTTTCTTTGAGTTAGTATCACATTAACCAACCAAAACACTGATAAACATGACACTTTATACATTTGATTTCCAACTTTTACACAAGGAAGTCACCCCAAAAATTAAGGAGAAATAAGAAGGACCTCCGTTTCCACCCTACCTTCTCTCCTGGCCTCCTCGCAGCTCTCCTTGATCTTCCTGCGGCAAACGGCAGCGAGAGCAACGAGCAGCACCAGCAGACACACAGCCAGGCCAACGGTTACCCAGAGAGCCACTGGGGGGAAGGCGATGTTCTGACCTGAAACAGGAGAGGGCAGAGGGAGGGAAACGGGCAGGGAAGGTAGAGCCTCATTATTCAGCCTTATGGAGCTAAAATAAGAGTGCAGCTGTCACTACGGCTTTCATTACCATTAGTCTGCCATTTTGCAGTTTTGTGATTAGACTTTCTTGTCATAAAAATGATAAACAATCCATATAGGCCAACTAGTAAAGCGCAACATGAGAATACGGCTAATGACTACCGCTACCATTCTCAGCAATTACACGGAGGGCTTTGCTCTCGGAAACGCTGGAAAAACCAGAGAAAACACAAATGAGTGTGTACCTTTTGTTTAATGTGAACACAGCGAGAGCTTCTTTACTAGTGTCCAATTAAGACTTTTGAGCCCTTCAATTGTGCCCAGATGGCAGATAGCTTACCAGTCGCACAAGCAAGACTGTGTTGTGGTTTCACTCAGAAAGCACTGGCATGGTTTTCACAGGATGTTGGCACAATCACACCCCTCTGCCTTCTGCTACACATTGCTCAGATGTCAGAAGCTCTGATGTTTATGCTTTAATATCCTCCAGATTCTTAATATCCCCAGTAGTGTTTGGTTTTCTGAGGGTAAAAGGCTATTTGGGCATTCTGAGCGTCCTTGTGATCACATTTACCTCCAAGAAGTTTTTTCTCTCTCTCTATTATATGAAGTTTACTTCGATTTCAATTTTTGGGAGGAAGGAAAAATGTTAAATTGTGTCCAAATTCTAAACACAGCTGTGTTTTTAGCCATAGGATGTTAGCATCACGCTACAGTAATACATTCAAATGACTTTGCAGACAATTAACCGCCCGAGTTAGTTAAAGTATCCTGGCAAACTGCCAGCTGATGAGGGGGAATAAAACCTGGTCAGCAGGACAAAAAGAGGAGAAAGATATCAGACACAGTCAAATTTCCCTGGGGTATTCAAACTGAACAGAATGGAAAGAAAAGAAGAAAAAAAGCAGAGCCGCTAAATAGCTGTGAGCCAGGCTGTAGCACATACAGCGCTTCTTCAGAAAGAGCTCACTTTGAGCAGGAAAAAAAAAAATGGTTCGAAAAATGAACGGCATTGGAGAGACAAAATGATAAAGCATTTGTAAGGATTTGGTATCAGATACGACAGAGGACGGACTTCATTACAACCCAGAGAAAATGGATCTTCCTTTCTCAAATAGAAATCCAGTCCATTTTGCTACAAAGAAAAAACGTCCGATTCAAAATAATATATTAAAAAAAGAAAGTTAAGACTTGTGGGGATGGCGAAATCATTTGGTCAGCTCATTGGACCGCGTTTCAGCAGCTATTAGACGGACTGCCATGACATCTGTGATTCCCTGACAATGAATCCTAATGACTGTGGGGAGCAGGTGGATTACCCCGGACTTTTCTCAGAAACGACTTGACTGGATGGATATGAAATTCTTAACACATTCATTCTTTAACTTCTACTTAAATGTCACCATCAAATCAAATTTCACACTTTTGCAAAGCACAGATTTGAGAACAAGCAACTGCAAAAACACAGAGAAAATGAACAAATACCATCTTGTTAACATGTTTAAAAAAAGGCTATTATGTTATTAATGACAAATACTTCAGTGAGAGCATGTAAGGAGCTGAATGCAGATTTTAAACTAATAGATAAAACAGCCATTATATTTATATACATTTTTATAGAACATATAATAAACCTTTTAGTCAATTTAAGGTCATCGTATTGTATTTTAGGTAAATAAATGCATCTACTTCAAGATACAAGGTGCTATAGACTTGTTGGTCCTGCTCCTGTAAAGTGGATAAACAACTAAATGTCAGAGCAGAAGGATAAAATCTGGAAAGTCAATCTTGTCATTTTGATGAAGCTGCGTAAGCCTCCCCTGGGTGGTCATGACTGATGAGACTGTGGCTCTCTGTCCTCAAACTGCTCGCTATATTTAAAGAATGACCATCTGAAGGAAAGAAACAAACACAAAAACACGTATGAAAAATGAATATTCATTTAAGAACTGTTAATGTCTCCTAAAGTTAGAAAACCAACAGATGTGTGTGACGTTTTGTGACGGGTAAAGAAAGTGCAGCGCTCTTTGTTTTCACGGTCTCTCTCAATCTCTTTACTCTCACATCTTCCCACCGCTCTCTCCCTCCCTTAAGGCGGACTGATAAAGACAAATGCCATAGTCCGCTATCATTGGAACACCGAGGCCCGAAGGGCTGCAGGGTCATATTTTTCTTTTTCTCTTGTTTGATGATGTGATTTTGTTTTCTTCAGAAATAGGTTTGTCTCTAATGGCTCTGTTTACCTATCCTCTCCTTTCCCCCGTTTTATTCTCTCTGTGCACGGAGGGGGGGAGTGTTTTGGGCTCCTGCAAACTGGAGAGGTGCTCCAATTATAACAAATTTCACTTGTCCATTTGGATTTAATGTGCAAAAAGAATGTGTAGCACTCATTAATAAAAACGAGACAGAAACTACTTCTATTATTGGTTGGCAAGGTTGGAAGTATTGTGTAAAAAAAAAAAGGCAAATTACACTTTCCCAGACTTATCTGTAGTTGTTTCAGACCATATCTAACCAATAGTTGGATGTTTACTGCATAAATAAAAACGTCCCTATTAACATATATATTACATTCTAAGTATGCAGTTACATTACCAAATCATTAACTGAACATTGCAGCTCTGGGAACAGCAGGTCATTCAAATCACCTCATGCTAAACCCACACAATACAGATACATCTTATTTTACATAAGCTGCTGACAGGGAAGATGAACACTTACTCAAAAAGTCAGTAAACAACATGCAATGTGAAAGTCTGTTCTGAGTATTTGGGTTTTTCATTAATTAAATAATAAATGAGTAAAAATAAAGTTAAATGATGTAATTTGTTGTGTCTCTGCTGAATGGGTTTTCATGCTGAAAATAAACGTTCAAACGAGGTTTATTTGTCTTTTTTTGTGTGTAGTTTTAACAAAATACTTGATAAATCACTGAACAGAATTTAATGAAACTTTCAGAAAGTAATACATCTACAACCGATTAGCTTTTGGAGTCAACATCATTAAACATGGCAAATCACACAAATGGCTATTAGCCAGTTTTGCACATACCGACCTACAGTTTTATGTGGTAGGAACCAAGATTTATCACAAACACATGCATATTCTGTGCTAATAGATCACATGAGCCCTTGCAATAAGATTACTTATAGTGTTATTGTCAAAATATGATCAAAACAGCTATGACATCCTCATATTTTAAAGGCAAAATTTGCAGTTTTGGCTTGTTTTTAGCATCCCCTAGTGTCCGTTTTAAATAACTGTTGTAAAAACATTAGTAAGTAAGTAAGTAAAGTTTATTTATAGGGATGCACAGATTCTGATACTGGTATCGGCCCGAAACCAAAACTGGTATCGGGTAACTTTAACCAATACGGTATCGGTTAAAGTTACCCGATACCAGTGGCTTCACTGTCTGTGACTTGTGGTTTCTGTTGTAGTTTCCTATATTGAACCCTAGGGGGAGCTATTGAGCTAAGAAGGAACAGTGTGGGTTGAGAGTTGGAGATGGTGCCAAATAGTTCATTTTATTTGGTTAAAATGTGGAAAACTGCAATAATTTCACTGTGAAATCACAGAAAATTATTATTTTATATATATATAATATTTATAATAATATATATAATTATATATATATATATATATATATATATATATATATATATATATTCACCTTATATTTTAGTTTTGTGATCATTTTTATTAATATATTTTATTTTTTCATCTAACTCAGTTATATGTTGTAAAAAGCAGAGAAGAAAAAAATAAAACCTGTATTCCAATTTGTTGCATTTTTTTGTGTGGTAGAAGTGTCGATATCGGTATTCGGTATCGGCGAGTACTCAGATTCAAGTATCGGTATCGGATTGGTTTTGAAAAAGTGGTATCGGTACATCCCTATTTATATAGCACCTTTCACAAAAAAAAAAAAAAATCACAAAGTGCTTCACAAAAAAAATTGCAAATGGGGCAGAGTGACTTTTCATCAACCCTGTAAAGGGTCATCACAGCACGTACTGGCTCCAGAAAAAAAATTAAAAAATATGAAAAAGTTACATAGTGTGCCTTTAACATGAGAACTACTGATACAACTCTGGCATTAAAGACAACAGACGTTATGCATTCATTCAGGGCATGCTAGAACTTTACTAGGCTAAATGTATTATACCAATCATATATGCCATATTGATGTCATTTTTAAATTTACATACTTTACTATGCTGAAAAAGGTCATGTAGTTTTTTGTTTATAAATTGAGGAAGTCAATAAAGAACCCAGTAGATTAACTGAAAATGTAAAATGAATTTGAAAAGGCTCCAATGGTGTGATACCATTTGACAAAAATTGACCGTTTTGCTGTGTTTTTACTACAACAGTTTCAGAAGCTGCACAATATTGAGACAGTATATTTTTTGCTTCAAGTACCGGTATATATAAAATGTGTCCATCCCTTGTAGACCTTTGTTGAGAACCGTTACGTTTATTTTCAAAATAACAAAAAGACATAAAACTGGTTGTTACCAGTCAGTTTCTTTATGTCATAATGAACACCTGGAGTGTTTTCTTGATGAATACGTCTTATAAAAGGTGTTGCTGCTTTGTGTTCCATAGGAGGCCACAGAAGACTGCAAATGGTAAAAATAGATATTTAATGGGGGCAAGCAGGAGAATGATAAAACACCACCTCCATATGGAGCCTCTAACACAAGGTGCCATGCCAGAAATTAAGCTACCGTAGTCCCTGGAAGACACTATAGGGAACTCACAAGGTGCCAGCTTAGGTATTGTTTGGGCTTCGGTGAATGTGAGCCAAGATTTGCAGGTCTTTTTACAAGCCTGAGTGTTTTCTCTCCAGCACCTTTGGTAAAATAAAGTGCTCCTAAGACTCTCTTGCCTGTCATCTTGGTTCTGCAACGTAAAGACAGTGGAGATCAAAGCTGCTCTCTGTCTGTCACCCCAGTTTTACCTGCCTACAAGAAACCTAGCCTCTTAAGCTGGGACCAAAGAAGAATAATGTCCCCTGACAGAGGATGGCTTCGGGCTAAGAAAAGCCTCAAGCTCATTGCAGACAAACTGGAGAGATGAGGACGAGGAGAGGAAAAGTCAATTAGGTTGTTCTTTCATTGTCACAATGAACAA
The DNA here is from genome assembly GCA_006937965.1 of Callopanchax toddi. Classification (NCBI taxonomy): domain Eukaryota; kingdom Metazoa; phylum Chordata; class Actinopteri; order Cyprinodontiformes; family Nothobranchiidae; genus Callopanchax; species Callopanchax toddi. Next base: position 562,691 of record SSNR01000108.1, on the reverse strand, counting down.
CCCGATGTTATCCTGTGGAATTAGCAGCAAAAAGAAGGTGGACCTGGTGGGGTGACGAGTTGATCAGAGACGAGTGATGTGGATAGGGGTTTAAACTGGAGCCCTACTAGAGGACCTGAGCAGGCCTTCATAGGAACACAGACATGGTGAGCACTGTAAACAATCCGTGTACCTTTCGTTCTTTCGTTTCTGAAACGGAATAAGAATTACCGGAAGTTTCCGTTTTCTGGTTTTGGTCATTTCAAAACAAAATCGGAAATACAGCCAAACGGGGATACGGATCCAATTTCGTTTTCTCATTATTCCCTTTTTGCTAACAAGACTACACGGATTCAGGTCGACCACCTAAATAAAATATTTTGGGGATCAACATGTAACACTTAAACAACCGTTGATTATTTTACAAAAAAGCGCACACAGAAGATCATCAGTCTCAAGTGGTCCCTGTTTACCGCAGGATACGTTCTAAAAAGAACCCAAAGTATTCAGCTTTATATTTTACAATTATTCCAGATGTTCTACGGCTGTAAACCCCCTCACTACACTCTTTATACACATTTCTCAGACAGGACTTAACATTTTCACTCTTCTCTCTTGTTTAAACTCTCATGAGTCATTCGGAACAGGTGTTGTGCGAAAATCTGTTCCCCTGAAACATTGTGTCCCCCTGTGTCTGGAGCGCATGAAACACACTCAGCGATTAAAACAAAAAACACAAAAATAAGATAAGAAAACGCCCATTTTTAATTCTTATTCATTTCTTTACTAGGAATTATTAAGTATCAACTTTGACATGACTACGTGTTGTTGAAATCGATTAGAAGAGCTGTGAAGCCCGTGGTTCGACATAGGGGAACAGATTTTCGCACAACACCTTCTTGCAGTTCTTCGGAGGACGCACTGCACCCCGCATCAGTGACACACAGGCGGTAGCGATCTCCTCAGGACGTAGAACACAATGCGCTTAAAAAGTCCGCGACGCCACGAAAGAGCGAGGGACCACTGCACTCATTTTATTTAGGCGCATTTACTTTTTATTAGACTATAGGTGCTGTTGTCAGCAAGGATGTGTGTGGGGATTTTCCTGCTCTGGTCATTCAGTTCTTTCTGAACCCCCCGCCCTGGCACCTTCAGAGTAACACTAGCTTCTGGTCGACCTGAATGTTATTAGCAAAAAGGGAATAACGAGAAAACGAAATCGGATCGGATCTGTTTTCCCATTTGGGTGTATTTCCGATTTTGTTTTGACATGACAAAAACCAAAAAAGGGGCAACTTCCGGTGATTCCGTTTCAGAAACGAAAGAACGAAAGGTACACGGATTGTAAACAGCATCAGTGTGTCTCAATTGGTCACAGTGACACAGATGAAGTCATTCATTGAGACGATGCTGTGAGTTGAAAGAAAACGGTAAAGTGAATCAGATGTAAAAGACAAAACTGGTGTTCATGTTTAAATTCCATTCAGCTGAGACCAAAGAGGTGACAGATGTATATTAGCTTAGCGAGTGAAAGCAGATGAACCAACACTGGTGATTTAAACGTCTTCATTCACTTCCTATGAAACACAGTGCCAGAGCAAAGCCTCTGGAAAACATATAAAAAGAAGAATAATGGAAAGAGAACAGTTTGAGTCAGTGGACACGGATTATACAAAATGAAAAACATGAGCATGAATATTAGGATAATACTGAACCAACGATTGTGAATTTGATTCTGCTTCAGTTTCAAGTATGTGCTTTTATTATCAACCTTTAAAAAAGTATCCCTCAAAAGTGTAAACGCTGCAGTATGATAACCTTCTGAAGACATTAAGCAGCCATGCTAGCTGCTCTTGTAATATTTCTAGAAACACCTCTCCTCACTGGGTAAAGACAAGCAGCTGACTTGTAGAAAGAAAACTTGGCAAACTGAGATTGATGGTGACAGGTTTCCATCCTGTCAGCATCTTTGCTCTGAGCCTTCCCTCTTTTTTTTTTGCATTTCAGTAAATAGCTTTTCAGCAAGATGCTACCTCAGTGTCTTATTGGCATGCGGAGAGGTAATGCGCTGATCTCTAGGACAACCCAGCGCCCATTTACTTACACAATTTGTTTGACATTATTGCCCTTCCCTTGACGCTACGGGTTTGTGGCAAACACGAGTGTATGATGTGCAGACTTGCACATTAAACAGAGTAATGGCTCTGCATTTATAGGAATAAAGTTCTTAACAGCCCTCTTTTTTTTCTCAGCAGGAGAACTATAAAAGCCATCTGGTGGCGGGGGGAGTGACGGAGGGTACGAGAGGGAGTTGGGTGGACGAGTTAGTGAGTCGGTGAAGGTTGAAGGGACGGAGTAAGACGGTGAGTGACCCTGTGACCTCAGTATGTTAAAGCAGAAGAAGGGAAGTGCATTTGTGGAACTGCAAGTGAGCAAACATTAAGCTATACTGCACAAACGCTGTGACTGAATTTCAATTCGTTTTTTTTGTCTCACTCTACTCTGAGCTTGTAAACTGTCTCCCAGACCTGACAAGGAGCTGCTGACCTTTCTTCACAAGGAGGGTTGCCTCACATTCCAGAGGTATGCTTGCCTTTAGGATTTAGGATGATGAGCTGGTGTGGTCTGGTTGCCATAGCAATAAATAAGAGACTTTAATATGACTGATCAATAGGTATTTTCTGCTGTTAAACACAACCAAATACACTCAAAAAAAGAGCTTTAATCAAGTTAAAATCTGAAAATCATTCTGCAGAATTTAGACCTACTCTGCCTGCTGACATCACACAATTATTATAATTCAAAACTAGTACGATATATTGAATAATCTACCAGTAAAGCTTTAATAGTCAAACTGTTTTGGGAGCTCCTTTTCATTCTTGGTTTATTTGAATCAGTTGCACCTCTGTGTCAGGAACAGCTGCTTCTGCTCAGCAGACTCCTGTTCCTCCTCCTCCTCCTCAGCTTCATGCTCAGCAGTTTCTGCAGTAGGGCAAAGTGACAGACCATCAACAAAGTCCCACAGAAAGAGGAGAGTGGAGTAACATTTACCCACTTAATACCACAAGGCCCAACCCAATGTTTTTAATGTTTACTGTGATTTCAGAAATTTCTGTAAGTTTGTTAAAAAAAAAAAAAAAATGCAATAATATTTATTCTTTAGGTGATAGTTTACATTACATTCCACTTAAAGACTGGAAAATCTGGAGCAAGTTTCTTAGTATGTTCATTCAAGGTTCTCACATTTTCCAAATTCAAATTTAAGAATTTTGCACATGAGTTGTTGAGATTTTCCAGCAACTTAAAGGCATACTCAGTAGCCAGGTAAACAGTGTAGCTTTTAACGTTTTTTTAAAGCCTCTTAACAACATTCTAACATAGTATAGCCATAAATATATTGTGGAGATTAAAAATAAAACAAAAGAAATCAATAAAGTGGTTGTCCCGCAGTTCTCTAAAAACTTCAGCCAATCCTATCGTTCGGACCGAACGATAGGATTGGACAATCCAGCTGTCTGTCTGCCGCATTTCCTCACTGCTTGGATTGGCATTAATCCGCCCGGACACATTTTGGGGCAGAACATTCCGGAAGTGAAAGTGAAAGTAGAAGTAGGACAGAGCCGGCTGTTAGCGCTTCCATTTTAAGATAAAATACCAGAGTCCCCCCTAAAAAACACCTTTTCAGCTAGCAGAAAACTAAAAACGTTTGGAGGTGAAAAGAGGAAAAACTGGGGGAACGTTTCTGCGGCTGAAATTAGACTCTGCATTGTCACCTTTCCAAAACGGGGTCCCATGTCCGCGGGAAGGCTGGCGTATGGATTTTACCCGACAGGAGGGGTGAGCTCACCGAGACGTGTTTCTGTAAACTAGCTAGCGAGACCTCGTTTGTTTACCTGGCTACTGAGTATGGCTTTAAGGCTTAAACAATACAGATATTCTCAAAACATTTATTTCACTTATTTGTCTAATAAATTAAAGTGATAATATGCAACTTTTTCATATTTTTAAATCTTTTCCTTGAGCCAGTCTGTGCTAATATGACCCTTTACAGAGTTAATGAAAAGTCACTTAGCCCCATCTGGTGGTTAGATCCGGAATACCACGATTGCAAGATCTCCGTCGCCGTCACGGTACCCAGGAAGTCACGTGTCTCACGAGGGTTAGGCTAACCCAATGTGGCTAGCTGTTATGCTAGCTCTGGAGTGTTTTTATCTCATGATTCCTGATTTTTTTCAATCTCTCCCTGCTTGAACACAGCTGATTTCTTTGAAGGAGTAAATAACCGCTCCTGTAGAAAGCAGTGAAGGCTGAGGAGACATTTCAACAGTTAGATTTAGGTGTTTAGAAGCTGAAACAATGTGCCAACTTTTTAATGGCAGTGATTTAAAACAGAAACCAGAGAGAGCCCAAAACAAGCAAAACTGCATATTATCACTTTAAGTGTGTATTGTTCCAATTTCTGTTAAAATTTAAAGCACTTTTAAAGACTTGAAAAACATTTTTTCAAGCATATTCCAAGGATTTAAAACACATAAGGACCCTGTTTGTTATAGTTTGGAGTGAGAGCATCTAAAACATACAGAGGAAGGAGGCAAGGAGATGGGAACTGTACTCAAATTTCTTTAAATAAAAATTATAAGCCAATGTGGCAAAACACAAAACTCTAAAATGTGGAAAAACAGGGGAGCACCAGGAAAAAAGACAAGAAAGCAGGGATAACGGACGTACAAACAGGATTGACAACAGGAAGATTTAAACATGACTGAACGGATTTAAATAGACTAGCATGGTGATTAGTGGAACTGGTGCTGCGTTCCATTTACCTCGGAGGTCGGAACTGGGAATGACGTCACACCCGAGTTACAAGCGTTCCAGATTGCAAAGTCGGAAAAGCTGGGATACCAAAGTATTAAAGTGATAATATGCAACTTTTTCATATTTTTAAATCTTTTCCTTGAGCGAGTCTGTGCTAATATGACTCTTTTTAGAGTTAATGAAAAGTCACTTAGCCCCATCTGGTGATTACAGCCGGAAAACCACGATTGCAAAATCTCCGTCGCCGTCCTGGTACCCAGGAAGTCACGTGTCTCACGAGGGTTAGGCTAACCCAAAGTGGCTAGCTGTTATGCTAACGCTGGAGTGTTTGTAGCTCATGATTCCTGATTTTTTTTTCCATCTCTCCCTGCTTGAACACAGCTGATTTCTTTGAAGGAGTAAATAACCGCTCCTGTAGAAAACTATGAAGGCTGAGGAGACATTTCAACAGGTAGATAATGGCGTTTAGAAGCTGAAACGATCTGGTAACTTGTTTAATGCAGTAATTTAAAATGGACACCAGAGGGAGCCCAAAACAAGCAAAACTGCATATTATCACTTTAAAGGGACATGAGGGAGCTTTTGAAGAAAAGTAATAATTGCATGTTCAGTTTATTTAGGTTAATAAGTGATGAAGCATTTTAAATCAAAAAGAATGAGGCCACCCATGTATCATTCCATAATCTAGAACAGGCTGTGAGCTGTAAAATGTTCTGCAATTCGGGGTCCGAATTTCCCACGCTGTCCTACAGATGTGACGTCAACTGACGCTTCTGCGCGTTCTCGGGCTAAAAAAGTAATAATAAATGTATATCCAGTAGGTGGCAGTATTGCACCTTTGTGTAGTGTTGCTAGTCAATGGCGGACTTCCTTATCTAAACCAGTGGTTTTTCTCATAAAACTGGTGTTATTTGGCAGCGTTTATGGAGCTGAAAACCTCTCTGATGGATTATAGGGTTTCACAGAGCTAAAGGTGCTGTTATAGGCGACCGCACAGCAATCTGTCCATGTTTATGGTCTCGGCACTGTAGGCCGCAAATCCCGGACTGTTTCCTAGACCCCAGTCCGCTTACAGTGCATCTAAGGCGGCTCTGCTGCGCACGGACCTCCGGGTGCTACGGAGCTCCACTCCGTGATGTGAATTTGAGAAATCTAGGGTGATATATGCGGTGGGGCATGATTCTATCACGCTAGATTTCTCAAATTCTCCTCCGGGTGTCCGAGAACACCGGCTGATTAAAGCTTTTAGCAATACAGGCAGCAGTGGAAGCTGGAACATAGCGGCTAGCGAGATTAGTCTGTTAGATCGGCTCCCTCAGTCTGATCGCGTGTGTGTGCGTCGCGGGGCATTGTTTTACTATATTTCCTTTTGTATTAATAAAATGTATTTTTATTTATGGAATCATGCCTCCGGCTGCCTTTGGTTGAACCCTTATGAACTAGTGAGAAATTTGTGCACGCTCCCGCTAAAAGCTGCAGTTATTCGCAGCGCCAGGCGCGGCGCTCATGAGGTTTGTTTTTCAAAGCTGACTCTTGTCCCTTTAAGTAATTTACAGTTTTATTTCTTCTCGTGTTTGGTTCACACACAAACACATTGCCTTACACATTCAAAACATTGTTTTAGACTTTAATTAATTAGATCATGCAAACATTCTGAAATTGTTTATAGTCATAAGAAACACAGAATTACACGTAATTAGATGCAGCCAAACAAGCAGATCTTACGAAATAAACATGTTTTCACTACATTTAACTGTTATTATGAGGAGCCGCCATGTTTTTTCCCCAAAGTCGGGACTCAAAAAAACCTCAGACTTTCCGAGTGGGAAGTCCGACTTCAGAGGGCGTTCCAGTTGATTTTTCCAACTCGGAACTCGGGACTTCCAAGGACAACTGGAACGCAGCATGGGAACAGGTGAGTATAATTAACAGAATGAGGAACAGCTGGGAGAGGAGATCTGAGGTGGTGCTTAGGTGGGCGTGGCTAAATGATTATGACACTGCGGATGTAATCAAGCACAAAAAACCTAAATATATATATATTTTTATTTTAGAGCACCAGCTGCATAAGGCTGTCCTTCACTAATTTACAGATTCATAAGTTGCATCTAAAATATTTTATTGAAGGAACTATTATTTTATTTATTTTGGTGAACAGATTTTTTTTTCTTCAGTTGATTCCAATTAATTTTAGTTTGAAAAAAAAAGAAAATAAAAATAATAGCTATCATAACGACATTAAAAAAAAAAAAAAAATATATATATATCCTAAGCTTCAGAAAAAAACTTTAAAGTTACTAATAAAAAGTAGCACGAGTTCATTTTCAATTCAAGATTTGAATGGTTCATATATACGAACCCAAAAGTAATCCCACACCCAGTAGACCAGCTAATTATCTGAATATAAAGCTGTGAACCAAACACGTACCGGTCGTGTTAGCAGGGCAGAGGGTACATTACAGGCAGAAGGGTGTAGGGGAGTGTAATGAGCTCTTGGGTGGAGTATGCAAACACTAGCTGAGGGTGGAGGAGGGCAATATAACCAGAACAAGCTTCACACCAGCAGAGATGCATGCCCCGATCTGGATCTGAAAACACTATTTGTTCTGATACAGAATGAATTTTAAATGTCACGTCAAAGTGCACCATGAGCATCAGGTTATTGGATGTTACCCAATAAGCAGACAGCTCGGGTTCTCACTAGAACAAACACACATTTGCATCCAAAAGCAGAAAAAGGGCGGGTGAGGAAATGGAGTCAGACAGCTAAATTGAGAAAAGCAAGCCATGAGGAAACATGCCATCTAATGTAAGGAATATCTGAAAATGTGCTCCAGCTCTGACACAAGCAGCACTGGTGCGAAAAGGAAAATTACAAAGCAGGCAATGTCAGCAGAGTCCCCCTGTCCTAATGATAAGACAAGTCAGCTGTGGAGGGACATGGTGAAAAAACAAAATTCATAGAACAGAAAACAGACTGGCAGGCATTTCACTGAAGTAAAACCCAAAATGTGTAGAGCAGTAAGAAAAGAAATGGCACACGCAGGCACAAACACAGTGTCTGAACAATGTGATGAAGCTCATCAGGCGTAAAACTCTCCTCCACATTTCTTACAATAACAGACTATAACTCCATGTGATGAAGTGATACAATCAGTCTTCAGAGTGGAGGGTGTCTTACACACCCCAACAAACAACAAAAAGATGAAAATACAACATGATTCATGCCGCTATCAGTTTTCAGAATATTTCTGAAAATATATGTTTTGTAGTGCCTGACCTTTGACCTGGTAGAGAAACCCATGTGGGTGAAACCATCATCAGGAGAGAGATGCTGAGAGACAGCATCTCTCTCCTCCCTCACGGCCCCACTGGGGCCTCAATTAAAAACTCCTCTGATGTGCAGTAACTGACAGAGAGTCCATCACCTCCACACATCCTTCTCCACCGAGAGTGGCATTAAGATGTTGGAGGCAGAGTGGACTATTGATCTTCTTTTCCTTCTTTATTTTGGTTTGCCCCCATTTCTTTACCAGGTCAACACTGCTGTGAGAGTGAACTCTGGTGCAAATATTTGTTTAAAATGTGGTATAAATCTTTAAAACAGCTCTAAAACAATTTGCTGAAGACGGATAGCGCAGCCAAACCAGGCTATGTGGAAATATTCCTACTAAGAGACCTGCAACTCAACTAAAATGGCTGCCTTTTTTTTTTCAAAACAAACTCAAGTTCTTCAGCTCATTCCCTCCAACATTGTGAATGAGCCACAACTCTATTGCATGCCTCTTCTAAAGGCTCATTGCACCAAGAACTCACAGCAGCTTGAAATTCCCCTCTCTGTAATGCACACACCTTATTGCTGAAACATATCCTGTGTTGCATCAGTTTAGTGCAAAGTGAGTGTGAACCATCAGTCACAATTTGAGCCTCAACATGACACCTATATTGAACCATCCATGTGAGTGGCTTTACATTTAAATAGCTATTTTTTCCTACATAGAGTAAAAGAGCAACACCTACACTATTGATGTAATGTATTCTAATCCTTAATTACCTTAAATGTTTTGCAAAAAAAAACACATTTCTGTCTAAATAAATCTCCTTTTTTCTGTAAAAATCCTAAAAGCAAAGTCATCTGTGGATCAATGTTTGTTTTGAACTACAGCCACAAGTAAAATCCACTGGAACAGTTGCCGTTTCAAAAGATAAAATCTCTGAACACAAAATTACAGGATGTAAGTTAAACCCTGAATCACAAACAAACGTACACTGGATCCGCAACATTAAAGAACCGACTGAACCTCTTCAAAGAGCGCAACTTCTTAGTATGCGCCTCTCACTGAAGTATTACTAGGAGAATATGTAATGACAGATTTTTTTAAAAGACATGTCTCTGCCTAAGGCTCTCATTATAAAACAGCATTTCTCATTTTCCTCTTCTGCAGTCTTTGGTGGATGTGGGTAAGGAGGATGAATATTCTCAAAGCACTCGAGCTCAGACTCGGGCGCAGGTCAGACCATCCTTGTTAGCCGCTGATGTCACAAACACAACCGAGCCTTGTACACTGCTTTTAGCTTCTGTTGTAAATGGAAATTCTGACAGTCTGGTCCATTAAGCAGCTGGACTAAGTCATAATTATAATTCTCTTGTATGCACTGCTTCAATGAAATTGCATTGAAACATTTAAATTATGATTTAATTAGGTTTCACCTTTAAGTTTCTGTAGTTGAAACATTTTTAGTCACCTCCACTCTAAAAAGAATATTTGAGCTGTAGTTGAGGTGATGGACTTATTTACCTAAATCTGACCTATTATTTTGGTTTAGTCAGGACAACTTAAATTTTTGGGTTCAATCAACGTAAAATCAGTGATGTTCACACTAAAGAAAAAGATAAGTTGAACCAACTTAATTGAATTGCTTCAGTTGGTAACAAGTAATTCAATTAAGTTTATCCAACTTCAATTATTAAGTTGGTTAAACCTGACAAATTTAAGTCAAACTTACTCAAATCATTTAGTTTCTTACAAATTCAAATCCTTCTGACCTAAATTTATGTAAATTCAACTCAAATATTTAGGTTTTTCCAAATGAAAAAACTGAATTATCAAAAAGCACATTATCAATGACTTTGAACTTAAAAACTATTTAAATGTAAATCATCTTAAATGTGTGTTTTAGCATGTTATTTTAGTTTTTACTTTCATTGTAATTAGAATTTCAAGTTGGCTAAAAAGAAAAAAAATCCATTGCAGAGATGGAACATTTTAAAATGTATTGTGAGAACATCACAAATTTAACAATTTTGCACAGATGCAAGTAATAATGCAATAAAGACTTTTTTACACTTTAAAACATTTTCCTACTCTCTGAATGGAGTTGAATATTTATGAATAGCTAAGCCCTGCTAGCAGGTTAGTGACAAAAACCAAGTATTCATAAATACTCAACTCCATTCAAGGAGGAGGAAAACATTTTGAAGTATAAAAAAGTGTTCATTGCATAATTATTTTTAAAATCATGTGAAATAGTGAGCTGCTTGGTGGTGCATGTTAAACAAACTTAATCATTTAAGTTGGATAAACTTAATTGAATTACTTGTTACCAACTGAAGCAATTCAATTAAGTTGGTTCAACTATTCTCTTTTTTCAGTGTAAAGGACACGAGGTGCAAAAACAACCACCTTATTTATTAATTTAAAACAATACAAAATAGCTTTAAACACTCAACTTTTCCTGAAATATTTCATATTCAGCGTATAATACTGCTTGGTTTATCCATTTGCCTGATGCACAAAGAGCTATGTTTTAGTGTTGACATCAATTCATAAAGATAAAAATGAAATCAAGCTAATAAACCAGTTTAAAAGATGCTATAGAACTGTATATGACCTACATTTTATAAAAGCGCCATCTTCCTGTATTTGCTATAATGACACAAAACTTTTATTTTAAAAGTTTGTCAAGCTGAGTATCCCTTTAGCCACATTCAGCCCAGCAGGTGAAAACACATTTTAAAAATTATCCCTGCAACCTAAAATAAAGAAAGCAATCTGGAAGGTAGAGCTAAGCTAGGATTTTGTGCATTAAAACATCTTTTCGTTTGTTGAATGTGACATTCATAGAGTCTATTTTGTTCCCCATTCTCATCTAGTTCGGAATGTTGAAACCTAAACTCCATGTCAGACTGGTGGGAATATCATCATTGAAATGTAAAGTTTAAGGAACATTTGCATTATTTTTTTATTGCAGTCATTTGACAAAAGCAAAACGATTCTCAAGGCTGTAGTGAGACAGTTCTCTCATAAGAGTTCTAACAATGCCTCCAAGCTGTTCTAAAAATAACTGTCAAATTCAGCTCTTCATGGGTTATTGCTTAAATATACTTTGTCTCCTTGCAGCACTTTTAAAATTTTGTATCCTGGACAGGCTGGAAATTCTGCTGTAAATGACCCTCAGTGGAATATATATATATATATATATATATATATATATATATATATATATATATATATATATATATATATATTTAAACGTTTACCATGTGTAGCTAAGGTATTTAGCAAAGCCACAGGCTGATAAAAGAATCATTGATGAGGTCTTCTTACCAATGTTCCACAAACGTAACTTATTTCACACACAAAAATATTACTTTGGTTATGCATAGATTAGGATTATTATTCTCTTAAAAAGGATAGTTGGGTTCTGGTATTATCTGCTGGAGAATCAGGCAGACGTCATCAGAGAGCCAAGCTGACAGTTAGTTAAAGAAGAGGCAGTTTAACACATTACTGCCAGGCTACAATCTCACTTTCACTCAAACTGAATGCTGATGTATAGATCAGTATTTCAATGATCCTCAAATTTGACGAAAAAAAAAAGAGCAACTAGACTTCTTCTCTTCAGCTCTGATCATGGGTTGGGAGTTCCAGGCTTGTAGAGCCATTAAAGTCAGTTATAGGTCTGGAGCTCCCAACTCATCATCAGACCTGGAGAAACCTTTTGGATGAGAGATGAAACATCTTCAAGTAACAAGAAAAGAAGTCCAGCTGCACTTTCTTTTACCTCTTGGGAATGCCATGTCCTGTGTAGCCCAGTGATTCTTAGGTGTCTGCAATTTCCCCGTTCCAGCTGTGCTTTTATTTTGAAAGGAGGCGGGAATCTTTATAAGTCCCGGGTTTGTGCGACGCACCGTTTCCTGTTTACACAGCTGTTGCTACGGCTGCGCTTATGTGTTGCTGATTCCGACATGGAAAATGTTTGTTTGAACTGTTCGCCGGATAACCTGGAGTTATAACCGCAGCGCTTTATCCGCCAGCTGTTAACACAACACATCATCCGCCGGTGATGTCATCATCGTCGTTGATCGCCGTGTTTATTTCTTTGATCATCGCTCGACGGAAAGCGTTGCAGCAGTACAAACTTTTCTAACTAATGGAAACCAATTGACAGTAGTAGTATGTGGTGGCATCATGTCACACTGTCACAGGACAGTGGCACTAGCATTATGTTGTTTATGAATGGGACCCATGATTGAAATGAAATGACATGTTTGAACATGAAAGTGAATGACTTATGAATTTGATTATTGACATGATTAATTATTTTGATTATCTTGATATTTTGTGTGTTTGTTAGTATACTAACTGTGTTAATAAGTTAATATATTATTATGTTAACTGATAAATGAGGTGTGATTTAGAAATTTAGATCAATCTTGCACAAGTTGGGGTCATTCTAACCCAGCGTTCTGGCCTTATAGGTCACGTTTTTGTTACAGGGTTTATGTCCTGTTCTCTGGAGCTTTATTGTCCTGTTTTCAGCAATAACACCTGATAGAGCTGAGATGGTGAGCCAACCAGCCCTTGCTGCTTTGTGGTAGGGAATTACGAACTATTTTCTATGAACTTTTGCTTGCTGGAGGAACTCTTGCATGCTGGAAAAACTATCGCTGTGTGTATTACCCAACTGGACTAATTACTAATTGCCTTCAGTGGTCAGAACCACAAAAGACTGATATCCCAACTTCCTACTCGTTGGAATGGGTTTTTGATTTGGTTATATTTTGTTTTCTGTTGCTATGTTGACACCGTTATCATTACTGTTTATTGGTATTATTGTATGTTTGTTTGTGTTTACTATAGTCAAGCTTACTATTTATGTGTATATATATATATATATATATATATATATATATATATAATACACCAGATTTCTTCATGAAACTCTATGAAACCTTTCCCTCCCAGGCTCCGCAGACGATCCTAGTTCTGATTGTGTCTATATTCTGTACCGCGGTCAATCAAATAGCGTTACACCTGGATGAATGAGACCACACTACACCAACATAATGCTATTTCTGCTTTAAACTCACCGGTAGGCTTTATTTTTTAAACTGATGAAGAGAACACTTTGCTGAATGTGGTGAAAATGAAAAAGGTAGTATGAAATTTACAAAATTGTAAACTTCTATCAAAAAAATTATTGTCTTGTTCTTTTACTGTAAATCTTGAATAAAAAAAGGATAATAATAATAAAATACAATGACTTAACTAAGAAAAGGTGACACAATGCTTCTCCACTAATCCTGACAATAAGCCCTAAAACGGTTCACAAGCCGGCAAATTAGGATAGTGGTTCCCAAGTGTCATTAGGTGAACTAAGACACTGCTTTAAACAGCATCCATGCTAAGCAAGCACTTTCTGAATAAGATCTCAGAGAAACTGATCGTTCTACTTAGGGTGTGACTTTCAGACAGTGTTATTTATACAGAACCGCATAAAAAGACCAAACACAATGAAAACAAGCAAAAGAGTCGGGCTGATAAAAATTATAATAAGACTAATTGTCTTAAAATTACATCTTTTTTATGAATTGGTGCTATATAAATGAACCGAGTTGAACAGAATAGAACCAACTGGATAAACAGGGATTATCAACTTGCTTGCAGATGGACCTGAACGCTTTACACAAAACACTTAAAATACTATAAAGAAATTGACAATTATTATGAAAGAATGACCAAGTATACACATATTATACATCAGATTTTTTTAGTATGCATGTAAAGGTTAGCTTCTCTAAGCCACTGGTTGTTGATTATTGTGTTCTTTACTTACAGTATACTACTACTAACCCTTGATTGCAGCCATCAGGTGCCAATAAACCTAAATGACAAGATAAATCTGTAGGTTTGCCCTCTCTTATCCCCATGATCATATTTTGACTCTACATTACTGTTGCTGAAGGTGACCTATGCTTTAAAATAAAAAAAAAATGAAAATAATTAATGTAGATTTACATCATATTTTACTCTGCAACCTTGGCAGATTACCTTTCCGTTTTTAAGTACAGACAGTAATTTTTCCTGTGACACACAATAAACAACAGGGAATCTTTCTTTTTTTATTATTTCTGGGTGTAAATTTTAAGTTAGCAAAAAGTGCAGATAATTCACACTTATATCTAGTTACATCATTGGGCTATAAATGGCATCGCTTTATGTTTTGAGGTATTAATGATATAAAGTCATGGACTAAAACTCTAAGGAACAAAACAATCATTTTATTTGACATTTCTAAAATATCTTTGCAAACACAGCAAAGATTTTTTTTATACAAAATGACTTTTAAAAGAACTTCTTATCCAAACAAAAACTCTCTTAACAACACAAAAACTGTACTAAATATGCCAAGGCTGTATGTGGCACTGTAACACTGTAACACTGCCATGAAAATACCAAAATGAAGGGAAAAAGATATAAAGTTTTAAAAGTTTGCATGCTGGATAAGACAAACATACAGTAGTAAATGCTCTCATACTGTAAGTTGGTTTGTCAGCTGACATTAAACAGTAGAAGAAGACGATAGACTGAATACCGAACAATTATCAAATCTTTTTTTAAACCAATAATGAAGTGAAACTCCTATTTATGTCTGATTAAATTACAAAACAGTGCTGACTGGGGGCTGTTCCTGGTTTAAATATGTGGACATAATGGACACTTTTTCTAGCCTTGAGTATCCAGCGAGGGACCTGTCTCCATTCAACTGTCCATGATGACGTCACTGATTAAGTTGTCCCACCAACTGCTGGTTCTCTATCATCTTTTTCTTTGGTTGCCTGTCTAGTTCTCCTCTGTGGCGAGTCCAGCGTGTGGTGTAGGCTCTGTTGAAGTTATTGTACAGCATCTAGCATGCATATCATCTATCTTAGATACATCTTATGCTCTTGGGGTTGTTTGTTAGGGGAGAGGTTGGGCTGTGATGTAATCGTTTTTAAAAGGTTGTGTTTTGACTGTGTACACCAGGGATTCCCAAACTGTGGTGCGCGCACCCCTGGGGATGTGCAAGCTGCCACTAGGGGGTGCGCAAGATGAAAACTGTAATGGTGGGAATTTGAAATAATTACACATTTAGTGTTTTTTTCCCCACTCAATAAAAATGTGTAAATAAACATGTATATCATTACTGTGTGGAGCTGTGGGACAATATTTGGATGAACTCTGAGTCTTTTTTCTGTCAATCATGTGAATTCTTTCGAGCAAACCTTTATTTTGAAGACGACAATAACTTTTACTATTAGTTCCGGGGCAAAGTTGCGATGAGCTGTTGGACTGTTTACCTCGTCAAATGGATATTATTTATTCAAAGAATCCTTCTTGACAACTTGTAACGACTCTGCCGATTGATTCCATGTGTCCTTATTTAATCAACTCCATGGTGAGTCGTTTTCTTTATTTCTTTTGTTTTTACTAAAGATGCAGCGCTACTTTCTGCCGCCGACGAGCTAATGGCTAACGGAGCTGGGTGTTAAGTTTTGCTTCATTTAAAAACACTAAGCAGTTAGTTAAGCGAACCGTCAGCTTAATCCAGTGTAGTAACCTCCTGCTCACCTCCAAACATTTGATCAGCACTCCCCATACACACCCGCCGCGCATCACATGGAAATGCGAGGGGCATTTACTGACCGTAGGATGTGCAACTCTCACAGTAATCCTCGGTTACATATGATTTAATTATTAAACACTCAAAAGTATCGAAAATTTGTAACATTAATGATTCGTAGGTACCAGGAATTTGTTCAAATGTCAAAGTCTCCATCCGGGGATTGGGGGTGCGCGAACACGGCTGGGACATAGAAGGGGGGGGCAAAAAAAGTTTGGGGACCGCTAGTGTACACAAACATAGCAAGGATGGTGTTTTAAGACTGAATTCATTCTGGATTAAATCTGGAAATAAAGTTTGCTTTTTCACCAAACAAAGATCTTGTGTGAACAGCACTGAATGCATCAGTCTGTCCAAGGTGTTAAGAGGAGTCAAACTTTCAAAATTCTTGCTGAGAAGGGAAAGTACTAACCACCAGCTGACCATTTTACTCCTAAATGTATCCCAAACATTTAAAGCTGCTATAGCAAATCTGGAAAACAAATGAGGTCAAAACATTTTTTCATTCCTCTTAACAACGTTCTAATATAGTATAGCTGTAAATATATTGTGGCGATTAAAAAAAAAATTATAAAGTGGTTGTCCCGCAGTTATCTAAAAACCTCAGCCAATCACACGTTTCGGACCAAAAGCAACTATTGGGACAATCCTGTTGTCGGTCTCGCCGAAGCGCCGCACTTCCTTGGATCCTCCATTTATGCACGCTGTAGCATTTTCAGCAGAACATCCCAGAACTGAGAGAAGGGCAGAAACAGCCGGCTATTAAGCCTGGGGCACACAGAAGACGGATGCGTTACGTAACGGAATCGTTGTGGTTTTGGGAAGTCTTTTGGTACACAGGACGCGCTACGCAGCTGATCGCTTCTTGGAAAATTGTGCGATAGTCACAACATCACGCGGGACTTGAGAACTGGAAGCGGAAAGTGACTCTTTTTTCTTATACGTGATTAGATTTGCCATAAAAAATCAGGGTGAACATTGGCGTAGCGTTTCAGTGACTGGAGTTTTGCACTATCTTGTTAATGTGGCAATGCATGGTCCCATGTCCGGCGGAGACGCAAATTAGGATTTTAGCCGACGGAGGGGTGAGAGTTCTGGAACCGTGTCTATGTAAGACAGCTAGCTATACCTAGCTTATCTGAAGATTAACTAGAGCAGCTTTAAAAATGTGTGACTGAATTAATTATTAAAATAAACATAAAAGGCATTAATCTAACAAGTTAGTATTTTTCAGTTTACCAGCTCCCTGGAAAAAACACCAATGCCTAAATGTCAACAATACTTATTACAATATACTATCTAATTTACTATTAGTATAAGTATTTAAAAAATCTGCTTAGCACAAAGTTCTAACTGGTTTATGTAAAAAGAAACATTTTTTTTACATTTATGAACTAATCATTTAACAAATATTCTTCCTGTCCAACGACACAAACCATTATAGTATGTGTTGGTTTGGATTTGTTGACTTTAGACAGCAGCAGGAATTTTATGGTTTTCGCATCACAAACACGATACTCTGAAACACTCATAGATGAGTAAAGCTGGGGAAATAACCCCGCTCTACAAACAGCATCACTCCTCGTCTGGCAGAATAATTGTGGGGAAGTATTGAGACAGATACATTATAGATATGGCACAGTCTTGTGGTGCGGGTCACTGAGCTGTCTGCCTCTGACAGAGAATTATACTTACTGAGGAAACACATGAAGGGCATGTGATGAAATTAAACACAGCTGACTATATTAATAAGGTAGGAAGAGAAAGTTTGTTTCCTTCTGGACAGTTTGTCTGCAGCGAGCTGTAGGTTGGCAGACTTCGGGGGAGACTGCTTTAAAGTCCAAGCCAGAGGAGAGATAATAATGCATGAGGAGTATGCGAGTCATCCCGAGCCCATTGAAACTGGTATCATAATCACAGTCAATACTGTGATATATGACACGGGCTTAAAATTAAGGGGTATGCCGGTGTGGATCTATCTTATGCAGTGAGTCTGCAGATGCTAGCATATTTTCAATTCATGTTGTCAGTTAATCGCTAAACCTACTCAAAACCTCCCCTCCTCTGAGCCAAGGCAGACCCTTTAATCAGTGACTGGTCTCTATAGTTATTACAAAAAAAACCTCACCTAGACTAAGAATATGTTAAATCTCTCAACACCTCCTAATTAAAACCACATTAACACTTTGAGCAATGGTCTCTTTGTGGTATCAGCCACTAATTTGAACTGTTTGCATGCACAGAACAAAGCAATTTACTGAGTGTGCAAACATCCTTTGCAAGACAATAACTCATAGTGCTATCTGGTGTAGTTTAAACATCAAATGAATGGGCTGAATAATTAAATAACCAAACACTGAAGGAGAGCCTAGCGGTTTGTTGGTGGCTATACTCCCAGAAACTCTGGAAAGCTGAAGCTAAAATGATTTCATATTGTGAAGCCAAGACTGATGCCAGACCTCCCGAAACCAATCCTTCTTACAGGATTTAGAGGAAGCTGTGTGAAATGTTCGCTACAGGGCCCCACTGGTCCTAGTGATATTCCTTGCTGTGAGCCCAAATCAAAATGAACCCGATCAATGACAAAAGAGGGCTTTTGTGTGTTTACTGGCATCATAAATACAGTGTCCTGAAAAGACAAGGCAGGGAGGACAAAGAGAGGCAGGTTTTCCGCCTGTCTGGGAACAGACATAAAGATGTCAGAATACTGTTTGTCCGACAGCAGAGGGTAACACCTTACTGCTTCGACCTGATGCCAAAGATGAACCCTGCTTAAGAACAAATTTGAGACAGTTATGAAACAAAGAAGACAGATACTGTATACACACTAAAAGCTGTACTCATTTAGACAATCAAAAACGAGCTCTGGCAAACACACACTGCACAGTCAAAATCCAGAAAAAAATACTACACTAATCAAGGTTCTTGCAGGTTTCAGTAAGTTAAATTTTAGACCGTTCTGAATGAAATTGTAGACCAAGAAAACACAAACAGGAAGGCAAATAATCCGAAAATTTTGTTCATTCCATTACTAAACATTTAATGTTTAGTACTTTAATGTTAGAACATTTAATGTTCTGATTTAGAGGTTTCGTTTGACCCAAATGTAGCCCGCAGGTCACTAGTCGAAGTGGTAGTGCGCTGAAGACTGGAGGAGGGACCGGCTACTGATGAAGATGAAGACGGCTGGGGTGGCGAACAGAACTCGGTTAAGGCTTGTGCTCGCTGAAGACTTTTCACGGTCAATCGATGTTTCTCTGCCTTGGCGTGGGATTCGACCGCTTTTACACCCAAGGTCCCCAACTTGAGGTTTCTCTTGCGTACCTTGCAGCGAGCTTCGAATTTATTACCAGGGACCGCTTCCAGCCAACTGCAAAAGTCGCCATTGACGAGCCACGCCGCGTTGAAAATGCACTTTCCCATCTCTTAACGACAAGCAGTCGACATATCCAACAAGGACCGCGAACAACACGCTAGCTACACTGGCCGTCTGGCGAGCTAACTAAGCATTTCCGGTCTTTTTCTTCTTCGTGTGATTCGCGGTACCGCAACTGGCTTCCGGATATCAGAAAGTTAAAAAAAACCTTCAGAATACGGAGTTGTACTTAGTGTATTTGACCAACAATTGTCAGGAATAAAGTTTTAGACTTGACCTAATTAAATTTTAGACATTGGACGATAATCTGGGTGTTTTTTAGGCCTAAAATTTAACTTTTGAAATTTTAGACATTTCTTAGTCTTTTTAGAACCCTGACTAATGTAGCTTTTACGTTTGACATCCGTAAAGTGCTAAAAGGCTTTAATGCTCAATGATGGAAAAGTGGCAGTAGCAAACTCAGAGAGTAAATCCCAACACAAAAGAGAGATGCTTGTTTTATCTATCTTTCTATATACTGCTGTGAAACAGCTGTGCTGACCACAAAGTGAACACAAGTGAGTGCAACCCAACGTTCCCTCAGAGCTGCTGACAGTGAAACTGGGAGCTTGATAAATGGCACTGCCATGGCCATAATACAGGGATGAAATCTCCCATAATGAAGGCCAAGAAAAGGACATTTTAAGAGTTGTGACACCTGCAAGTGGTGCAAGTGAATAACCCTGACAGGAATTAGCATGCTAACAATGATGCTACTGATGCCTACCTGGATTTGCCTTAGACTGTCTATATCACTTTATTCTGCTGTTTGGTTGTTTTCCTAGCTGGGCTCGTGATAAAACAGAGCATGCATTCAGCAACAGAAAGGCCTATTTGTGTACTGGGCACTAATTAATACAGTGCTTAGTCGAGAAAGTTGCCTACTCGCTGCTCTACTGACAACAGATCTATTTATATTGCTGTTTTCTGTTTCTCTGAAGGCTCTGTTAATTGCATTTAAATTAGTCCTTGTTCTGGGAGAACAAGGACCAGTGTGGTGGGTTGTTATTGAAGCTAGAAGAAGAAAAAAAACACACACAAACACACACAAAAACAACTCAGTGTTTGACTGTATGTTACTAGACAGCATATAAAACGATTGGATGAGCTTTTAATAGTACGTTTTAGCATAGAAAGCAGAAAAATGCTTATGAAACATTTAATGTGTAAATCTTAGTCTAACAGTTAATAATAGGAATAACTTCTGTTTGATCCTTTGACTCTACCATAAGACTCACAGGGTTTAAACTTTTCTAGAATAAATTCAGAGATTCTTTAGGAAAAAAATTGGATGTGTAAGAACTGTTTATGCTATTTATTACTATGTCACATGGCAATTTCACCTGTTCTCACATGTGATTTCCACATGTGGAGTTTGTGTGTTTTTTTCTGTTGGGGTTGGGAAACCAAATGCATGGACTTGTTAGAAACAGGAATTCTGAGAATTTTACGAGTCAAGAAATGGTGACAGGTATCTATTTAGACTGCAAAGTCATGTCAGGTTGAGGCTCCGAAGCCATAATAACAGGTAAGATGAAGAGCCGAGAAGCAAGCTGGAACAGATGTGATAATGGAGAAAAACACTGAAAAGGTGAAGGTTTTGACGCAGAATTAGAATCCATCTTCAGAACAAAGGTCAATGTTTATATAGCAATTAAAGCTGTTTTTAAACTTTGATTTACCCAGTGAAGGTTAGCTGAGAACGCCTCATCGTAACACCTAGTAATAATCAGCAACCTTGGGGAAATACAACACACAATGTTAGTAGTAGAAATAAACCAAATGTTAGAGAAGACCATCTGAGAAATCAATCAGTGCGTTTACATGCTAAGTCGATCTAGGTTGATCTTATGTTAAGAACTGGGAGCATTTATTCTAGTTTACATGTAAATTAGAACACCGAACTTAAATGAAATTTGCCACTCCACTACGATAGGTGGAGACATGCACCGCTCCATGCTGGCGTTCTGCCGGTTGCTTTCTTAGCGTTTAAAAACTCTTGTTTTAAATGCTTCCATCGGACACGAATTTGCTCGGGCGTCTTCGTGTACCCTGCACTGGCAAGCTGTTTGTGCTGCCATCTTTTTCTACCACCACTGATTTGTTTGTAATCCCACTTCCGCGATCTCTTCACTCCCAGAGGAGCGTCCAGCCAGTCTCAGTTCGACTGAGCCGTTTACACGCAGACAAAATCGAGCTACAACCGCATTAGCTGAGAGCTTTTACTCGATTAGATCTAGTTCGACTTTAGCCGGACTAATGTGTTTACATGCATTTAAAAAAAACGACTTTAGTTGATTTAAGGCAATAGTTCAGTTTTCTGATGTGCGTGTAAATCCACTAAATGAATCAGACTAGAAAAGTTTGAAAGTATCTCTTAGTGACCATACTTACTTCCAGCTAAAGGTCTTTCATGGAGATAACTAGATTAAGCCACCCTTTGTTGTGCAAGTTCAAGAAAATGTATGATAAACTGATAATAGCAGCAAAGCGATGCTCAGTGGGAGGCTATACTGACCAATTAACAAACATTATACTTGTGAATACATGGTATTTTCACAATGCATGGTGCAGATTGGTTCACCTGCCTTTTACTGCTGATACTATCCCCTTCCAGTGGGCAGGATATGCTGCAAACTGCTGCAGTGACACAGAGGTAGGAGAATAAATTTTCACATGCATGTTTAAGATCTTGTCCACCAAAATATGCAACTTATGTCGTTTGGTCATTTTAAAAAATATCCCTGTAAAACTGGATTGTCCATGCATGAAGACCCAAAAATAGCCGGAAAAGCTGCAGTAACTATGCCGGGCCTGTATATGGTGGTGTAACACGGCCCAAAATAATATGGCAAAAAAACAGGAAAGAAGGCATGGAGCCCGCAAATAAATCTATATTGCAGCAAAAAACACAACGAGAAGAAGAAGAGAATGAAGACGTGACAGTCTGTGACATCATTGTTCTCAAATGGTGTGTATACCAAAACACAAGGTTGGTATTTCAAGATTTTACAAGAACCCCTTTTTTTCTATAATGCATTTTAATGCTGAGAGAACAGGGACACCCTAACAAATGCATGCAGGTGTTCAGATAAAAAACAGATAGGCAGCTTTGGTGTGGAGAAACTTGGCTTTAAATATTTGGGTATTTTAAATGAAAAATCTCTCTTTTTACTCCACATTCAGCAATTGTTTATGTATTTAGCAGACACTTTTATCCAAAGCGACTTACAAATGATATTGTAACCAATAATTGACTTTGAATCTAACAAACAACTAACCCTGACATTAACTCAAACTACTTAGATGGTCTAACACTACAGTAGTCTCTAAGGTGACCGTGAGGGAAAAAAGAACACAGAATACAGTGAAGTGCATGAGTGAATTGCAATTGTTCAAAAGATTCAAATTAAAGCTGGGGTTTAATTTCAGAACAAAATCCTGTCTTTCTCATCTAGAAAGAGGCTAATTGAAGCCATTTTTATGTCTGTTTTAGATTATGGTGATATTTTATGCATGATTGCTTGTCTCAGAGCCTTTGTGCTCTGGATATTGTTTCCCATGGAGCTTTGTGATTTATAACCAGTGTGAAAGTTCTCACACATCACTCTGTTGATGTATGGGAGCGTTGGATGGTCTTCCTTGTGTTTGCAAAGACCTTATTGGCATATCTTAATTTCTAAAGCCAATACTGGACTCCTTCCCACATATTTCCAGACCTACATTAAAACAGAAAGCTTTTGGAAATTATAACCTCAGATCATGTTATTTCTATTTACTCAAAGTCTTCTAAGTCGTCTACATTTGTGTGACCTGGTCTCACTTAAAGTGATAATATGCAACTGTTTCATATTTTAAAATCTTTTCCTTGAGCCAGTCTGTGCTAATATGACCCTTTACAGAGTTAATGAAAAGTCACTTAGCCCCATCTGGTGATTAGATCCGGAATACCATGATTGCAAAATCTCCGTCGCCGTCACGGTACCCAGGAAGTCACGTGTCTCACGAGGGTTAGGCTAACCCAAAGGGGCTAGTTGTTATGCTAGCTCCGGAGTGTTTTTAGCTCATGATTCCTGATTTTTTTCCATCTCTCCCTGCTTGAACACAGCTGATTTCTTTGAAGGAGTAAATAACCGCTCCTGTAGAAAACTATGAAGGCTGAGGAGACATTTCAACAGGTAGATTTAGGCGTTAATAAGCTGAAACAATATGCTAACTTGTGCAATGCAGTGATTTAAAACGGACACCAGAGGGAGCCCAAAACAAGCACAACTGCATATTATCACTTTAAGAGTGCCGAGTTGAGGTTTTGTTTGACTGTTTCGTTGGGGCACTGGAGGGTTTTATCCATTTTTGTTGTTGGCGCTTTAGGACTTATTTAATTGATTTTTGACATTTTTTATAGAATGTTATGGTTGACGAGTTATTGATTTTAGATTTTAATCTGATTGATGATATTGTTGTTATTTTCATGTATTTCATTCAGCCTTTCGTAGTACGTGTATCTGTGGAATGAGTCTGGAAACGAGTCTTGCTGTTGGTCTTGCACTGTTCTTAATCTCAATGAGATTTATCCTGGTCAGATTAAGGTTTTGATTGATTTACTGGCATGCACAGAGTCCTGACCTCAACCCCATAGAACACCTTTAGGATGAATTAAGAGGGAAGACTAAGAGCCAGGTCTTCTCATTAAATATCAGTGCCTGACATCACAATTGTGCTGCTAGAAGAACGGTCAAAATTTTCTATAAATAAACTCCTAATTTAGGATCGTGTATAATTTATGGACAAAGGTTCCTGAACCAGAAATGTCCCTCTAGTTTCTGGGCTCCTAAAACTGTTTCCATGCAAACCAAAATGATTAAAACCTTCTGTATTTTCAGAAAACATTGTTCCTGTGTGGAGCTTGTGTGAAAGGCATTTGGCACATTTTCAAACTGAAAATAACAAGTGAGTACTATAGAAGGAAGCAGAACAAAACTTACTCTTGATTTGTAAAATGCACATGAAGTTACCCTCTACTAATACAGACGGGACTTTTAAGATCTGCAGTTCATGCCCACAGAGTTATAAACTCTGCACGCTGGTTTCTAAAGAAGTTCTCTCTGCAGAGAACAACAAAGTGTGCAGGAATTCAGCCATGTTGCAGCGATGTTGTTTCTATCCCCAAATCAAAAGTCCTCTCACATCACTGTCGAAAACCAATTAAAAAACGTGTAGAGAGAAACTACTTTACAATACTTTTGCTAAAAAGCTTAATGAAAAGCCGTGCTATGGATTCAAAGCAAGAAAATGGCAGCCAGAGAATAAAATGAAATAAATTTCAGTAGAAAATCCTCCAGAGGGTGGGGTCTATTTCCAGCCCATCAGGTCAGAATGCCACAGCTCTGAGCTCAGCAAACTCCATGTCTCCATCTTCTCCTCCTTCTGACCCTCCATCAGTAGCTCCCTTCTCTCTATCTTCCAGGCTCATCTCTCCATCTCCTTCCTTTCGTCACTCTATCGCCATCCACACACTTTTCACTGTAAATGCTGTGCCAGCAGAGTGATGCTGGGGAAATGGCGCCATCCTCATTGAGAGAAAAGTCAAACAGGGTAGGGGGTGGTGCTGCAGGAGGTGTTTAATGACAGGCTCTAAAATCTAGCCATCAGACAGCCCGCTGCCGCAATCACATACCTTCAGCTGATAGAACGCCTAAAGTTTTAGATACATTAAAGCGTTGGGAGACAACGACAGGACACTGACCTCTGGTCAAAAAAGCATGATCATTTTTAAGTAGAGCAACGTGGCCAGAATAGGAAATGAGTGCGAGCGTGGCACAAAGACATGAGGGAAGGAGGGGGGGTTAGCACACAGACACGCAGACAGGACTCGACTAATTTGAAGACTGAAGCTGCTCCTTTCCATCACTCGACTGTTCATTAATACCAGCTGTTCCTGTGGGTCTCCCTGCATCCAAACTCTGCTTCGCTCTGCAAATCTATCAATACCCCAGCAACACAACAACACTCCCTATTCTACAAAACTGACCAGCTGTCTGCAGAGTGTTTACAAGTATCTTAGATATGCCTCACACTGGTGTGAATGCACTATTGTGTTGACAGTGGTTTAACTGGTGACTAATAATAAAAAAAAAGGTGAGATTAACCCAGATGACTTAGCACAAGCTCAAAGTGCAGACCACACAGAGCTCTGCTCTATATGGGCAAAGGGTTCATTTTCCTCAAAATTAACCTTGTCAAACTCCTGCTCTGCCTGGGGGAGAATTGTATTAGGATTGTAATTTTTCAATCAGAGATTGGGAAGTGTGTGAAATTTCAACATGCTAGTTCTCTCCCTACCCGCTTCCCCCATCTCTGCCTCTTTTAAAACCCACAATTTCTCCATTTTCCCCCCTATGCTTATAAGCCTTTTAGAATTTTAAACAGATTCTCTTAATAGGAGCCACCGCCGTCTGAGTGGGGTGTGTTTGTGTATAAAGTGTGTTCGTGTTTACAGCGAGCGCATTCTCTACATCAACTTCAGCTCAGCACATTCTGCTATTCCAGCAGAAGAGTTTTTGCGTGGTCAAAATTAATTACCGAAACTATTAAGCACACACCAGCTGTTGTAAACAAACGCAAACATGTTTTCATTTTAAACAAGCCCCTCTTGTATCTTCCCCAGCAAACAATACCATGAATCTTGTGCATATTTACAAACAACTTGGGTCATCATCAAGCTGTGCTAGCTCTCCAACTGAGAAATGACTCCTATTCATGTTCACCCAGTTGAAGAAAAGCAGTCACCGACGCTTTAATTAAAGGTTTTCCAAAGGTTTATTTGTGGATCTGCTTGTTTATTTGTTCCACTTTGAATCATTGCTAGATAAAACTTTTGGTGTTCTTCAGACAGACCTGGTTTTCATTCTCTTGGTTTACTATAATTACATCTGTAACCTCTAATTTCCTTTATTATTTTCAAACATTTCTTTTTTTAATGGGGCGTTCCAACTAACCTATTATTGTTAACTGACCATATCTGTTGACCGATATGGAGGACCGATCCTGACATATTTCAAAATACACATATAAATAAATTGACTGATAAAGTAATTAATCTGTCAAATATAAAAATTCATCTTTTCCAAAAGTGTTTGACTATAAAGACTGACATAAATTATTATTTTTAGTTATTTTCAACAGTAAATAATTTAACATTATCATTCTTATCAATTTTTCATTTTATTTCCCATCTTATTTTATTAGCTTTCATTTTTATTTATTTTTGAATTTTTTTCATATTTTGTATTTATTTAATATAATGTGTTTTATTTATTCACATTTTATTTCATAATTTTTTTATTTATTCTATATTTATTTATTAATATTTTAAATTTATCATCACTTCTTTTTTTATCATACATTGATTTATTTCCTCCTCTAATTATTCCTCTTTGCATTTTCTCCCCTCCTAGTCCTCCATAGATTTGAAGCTGCTCTACCTGATTTGGAAAACAAATCAGCTTAAAACATTTTTTCATGCCTCTTAATAACATTCTAACATATAGCTATAAATATATTGTGGCAATTTAAAAAAAATGAAAGAAATTATTTAAATGGTTCTCTCGCATTTGTCTAAAAACCTCAGCCATTCACACGTTTCGCACCGAAAGCAACTATTGGACAATCTGGTTTTCCGTCTCGCCGAACTGCTGCACTTCCTTGAATCTTCCATTCATGTGTGCTGGTGCATTTTGCAGTAGAACATCCCGGAAGTGATTTTAGGAAAAAAGACCCAAAAAGAAAAACACCAGTTCATCTAGCAGAAAACAAAAACCGTTTGGACGTAGAAAGAGGAAACACCAGGGTGAACATTGGCAAAGAGTTTCAATGACTGGTGTTTTGCACTATGTTGTTAATGTGGCAATGCACAGTCCCGTGTTCGGGGGAGGCGCGGAATTATAGCCGACGGGAGGGGTGAGAGTTCTGAGACCGTGTTTGTGTAAAATAGCTAGCTATACCTAGCTTGTTTGAAGATTACATAATGCAGCTTTAAAGACAACCATGAGTTTAAGAAAGTTAGTTACCGTAAATGGCATTAGAGCCAGAGAGCTCCACTTTGGCTGCTGTATTTACCCTCGCTAAATTCAGTTAGATTTGTACCCATTTCTTCTGCTTTGGTTTATTACTGCTAACTCTTTATTTCTAGGTGTGTAAATAACTGCAGTCCAGTGAGCATCCATCACTAACCAGGGTTGTGCACCTCTGATCTGTGGCCGATGCAATATGTATCTCAATACACTTACAATGGTTTGATTTATTAAAAAACAAAAGCGGGTAAAATCGAGTTAATTCAATTCAATATGAGTCTGATTCAACACAATGAGATTCAAGGCTGAACAATATGGCAAACTAAATGAACGATTCTGTCAGCGAATGAGACATATTTATATTTAATAACTATTTAAAAAAATAACCATCTTGTTTTAAAATTCCAAACACTTTCATAAAGCCAGACTCACAATAATTAAACAAAACGTGAAAATTAGGTCTAGTGCAAAAAAACTTCCCAGACTGTGGAAATGTTTAACACTGTAAATAACTCAGCAACGAGCAGCAAAATGCGTTTTCTAAAAACTTAAACATTTTCTGGATTTTTAACTGATCCACATGATCAGGTTAAACAAGACTGTGCTGCTGCAGCTCTGCTTTTAAACAGCAGGTGTCACTAAAAAGAACACAGCATCGCCAAAGAGCAAGCACGGCACCTGAAGAAGAGTTGAACACTGAAAGAACTCTCCTACATGAGATCAATTCTTTATACTACACTTTTTAACTTTTGCTTTGTATTTTTTACAGCAGAAACCTACACTGAAAAAAGAAAACAGGGGTCTAACTTAAAAAAAATTGAAGAAATCGGTCACAAGTAATTAAATTTAGTTCTTTCAGAGTTAATTTATTAAGTTTGTTCAAAGTAAACTTTAAAAGATTAACTTGGATAAACCTAATTAAATTACTTGTGACCAATTACTTCTTTTTTTTTTTAAAGTTAGACCCCTGTTTTCTTAGGTTAGACCAATGTTTACTTTGTTCAGTGTAGAGAAGCAAAACCACTTGCAGACGTTTTGAGTAATTAATATAAAGATTTAAAGCCATATTCAGTAGCCAGGTAAACAAGCTAGGTCTCGCTAGCTAGTTTACAGAAACACGACTCGATGCACTCACCCCTCCCGTCGGGTAAAATCCATGAGCCAGCCTTCCCACCGACATGGGACACTGTTTTGCGATGATAACAAAGCAGAGTCTAACTCCAGCCGTAGAAACGTTCCCCCAGCTTTTCCTCTTTTCACCTCCAAACGATTTTAGTTTTCTGCTAGCTGAAAAGGTGTTTTTTTGGGGGGACTGGTATTTTTATCTTAAAATGGAAGCTGTAACCGACAGCTAATTCGCTAATTCTGTCCTCCTTTCACTTCCGGGATGTTCAGACGGAAAATGTGTCCGGGCGGATTAATGGTGAATCCAAGCAGTGCGGAAATGCGGCAGACAGACAGCTGGATTGTCCAATCCTATCGTTCGGACCGAACGATAGGATTGGCTGAAGTTTTTAGAGAACTGCGGGACAACCACTTTATTGATTTCTTTCGGGGTTTTTTTTTAATCTCCACAATATATTTATGGCTATACTATGTTGGAACATTGTTAAGAGGCTTTTATAAAAACATTAAAAGCTACATTGTTTACCTGGTTACTGAGTATGCCTTTAATCCCAAAACTGCTTCCACACAGGTCTGCACTACTGATCCAAGTGCGTCATGCACATGGATGTCTGTAAATCTATTAATCTTCTGAACAGGTTAATCTTCACATCTCTAGTATTAACATTAAATTTAGTTGCAGAACTACACCAAAAACCACATTTAGCTTTTGATTTTAGCTCAAAAAGATTTAATAGATTTTTTTTCTGGATTTCTGGCAAAACATATTTTGATATTTATTAGCCGACTAAAAAGGGTCATGGCACTGCAGGCTACAGGGAATGACAATAAATTCTCTTGAAACAGCTAAAGTACTACATTTAATATCTGCTAAATATTGACTGCTATCATCCCAGAAAAGCACTGATTTAATTAAAGAATTGAATCATTTTTGTCCTCTTTAATGCTTTTTTGCCATGTGAAAGGCCATCAGTAGTTTTATTTTTGTCCGTAGAGCTGAAATGCTTATAATAAAATACTTTAATGTTTCGTACTGACCCACCTGCCATTAAAATCAGCCAAAACACATAACCGCCGAAATCATTTATTTGTATCGTTTACCTGAAATTTAGAGAAGGAAAATACAGGGTTCCTACAGGTTTCTTCAAGTCAAATTCAAGTCTTTTAAAGATCTTTTTAAGACCATTTATATAAAAATGTAACCGATTTTACTGCCCATTTCACAGATGTTGACGTAGAAAGAGGAAAAACCAGGGTGAACATTAGCATAGCGTTTCTACAGCTGGTGTTTTGCTCTCTCTTGTTTACTGTAGCAATGCCTGGGGGAGGCACGGCATAAGGACCCGACAGGAGGGGTGAGAGCTCCGAGACGTGTTTGCGTAAAATAGCTAGTGATACCTAGCTTGTTTGAAAATTACGTAGTGCAGCTTTAATGCCTTCATGCCCATTGTACCTAGCTGAATCCTTTTTTTGCATACGGTACAAAAAGCCTCAAAAACATTGTTCTCCACTGGTTTTAACCAATGACGAAGAGACTTTTTATCTCGCCACATTTTGTTAAATTTACATTTCCCCATAGGCTAACCCTAGCATGAAATTGGTAGCTAGGTAGTGTAAATAAAACGTAAAAAACCTAACAGGTGTTGGTCAACCTTTCTTGTGGTCTGCTGACATTTTCTTTGATTGTTCGTGCTTCTCCTCGGCTTGTTGCTTGTGGTCCATGTCTGGGTTGTGTTTACCGTCTGTGGTTGTGGCGTCAAATATCTACTTTTAGTGACTGGGGAAAGCTCTACTGGTTCCATTAGTCATTATTTAAGCTACGTTATTTAATCAGAATCATGGTTGACAAACGAAAACTTTAAAGTGCCCATGACATCGATTTCCATGTTTTCTGACTTATCTATCATGTTGCAATGTTGAGTTCTCACCTTAAACCTGCCAGAAAGAGCAAAAAACGGCGTCCATCTGTCTCCTAGTCCAGCCAGTGAGAAGCTCTTCCAGATTTCAGACCCAGGTTTCAAACCGTTTTTTTCACTCCAGCCCGCTATGAGGTCATAGTGATCCGGACTTGCTTATATGGTCAATTCTCCTCCCACATGCACGTTCACGACAACTGGAGCGAGGCAGTGCCGCCGCCATTGCCCATAGACCGTGTAGTGTTTAGTTTCAGTTTCGTTTCTCTTTCACGCGACGGCGCTGCCCCCTGCTGCAGCAGAAGTGTCAGGCTGCCAAATAAGGAGAAACCCAGCAGAACCGGAAGGCGG
This sequence comes from Callopanchax toddi, assembly GCA_006937965.1. Classification (NCBI taxonomy): domain Eukaryota; kingdom Metazoa; phylum Chordata; class Actinopteri; order Cyprinodontiformes; family Nothobranchiidae; genus Callopanchax; species Callopanchax toddi. The sequence continues at coordinate 532,074 of SSNR01000108.1, read as the reverse complement.
CGCATTCTTCTGATCTCTGAGTTGCTCCTTAGGAAATAATTACAGCGTATTTTGAGTTATAATGGTGCAACGCTAATCTAGAGGCATCAAAGATTACACCTGTTTAATATAAAGTGATTTAAATATGGAGTCACAGGCACTTTAAGGTGAAATGTGATATGGAGAAGGTACACACAGCACATTTTAAGACCCAGATACCAAAATTCAAGACTTTTTCAAGTCTTTTAAAGGTATCATTTCCAAATTCATGGATTCAATGCTTTTAATACTTTTTAAGACCCTGTAGGAACCCTGAAATACAAAAACATGACATGATCAAATGTGTTGTGGTCATGTGTACCAGCAGCATCAGACTATTCCAGGGGCTCCTTAGCTGTATTTTCACTGACACCATGTGTTTCATACCTTCCCACTTCCATAATGGCTCTTCTGACTGGTTATCTGATCTGTTTTGAAAGAGGCCAACCAAACTGTTAGAAAGTCCACCTTCACTCAGCCATCCAGTCCTGCCATTTGGCCATCCTGTTTCCAGACACCACAGTCATTTCCCAGCCCAGTGGAGCAGCACTCCCTGACCTCTGCCTCGACCTCCGTCTCAACAGGCCGAGCACCAGCTCCAGTCCAGAGAGCCGGCTCCGGCCACCTCTACTTATTTATGAGCCATTTCACACAGTGCTGCTCCCATTAGAGACCCAGCCTTAGCCCACCTTACATGGCATTCTCATCACATTTAACACACAGAGTACACCATCAGAGACAGGAGACATGGCTGGGTGGTGGCTTGAGGAAGACCATTAAAGACCTTTACAATTATCACACAGGTACTGTCGCACACAGAGCATCAAACTACAAACAATTACAGAAACCAGTCTAACTAGTAAATGATAGATGTGTCCTGCAGACACTTCTTGCACATTCTTATATTTTTTATTTGGTCTTAGAAATGTGTGACGAATGGCTGTTTGACTCTCCTTAGAGACTTTATCACCTACTGCTCCAACTTACCCATGCAGAAGAACTGGCGGATTATGCTTATTGAACTGTTGTGCAGATTTTCTTATTTCCCACAGGTTTTATTGGTTTGACCAAGCAAGACAGAGAAACAAGTTAAATCTCTGCAGTGGAATATTTGGCTGACAGATTGATTCACCAAGCAGACAAGAATTTAATAAAACACTCTGTTTGTGCATGAATGTAAACAAAATAAGTCTGTGGCTTCAGGGCTGGTAACATTTAAACACTACAGGAATTAGTAAATATTAACTGTTTACTTCTACACAGGACTGGAGGTGACACTGTTGACTGAAGGATCTGAAGTATTAAAAAGTGTTTTCCACTTCGGGAACCTTTTTCAGGGACCAGCATCATTTTATGGGTTATTTTATGTGTTTCCACTACAGGAACCAGGGTCAAAAACAGATTATCAGAGAAGAAATTTACCCCAGAAAAGGTAGGAAGGAAATCATTTTGATCCGGGAGTAGATAAAGGTGCTTTCATGCACCTTTATTTGGTTTGGTTTCATCCACACTGCATTTTTAAAAGTGGTCCAAACCGCCTGGACATCGTTACACACTTACAACAACAGCTCATTTGGGGGCCATTTCCTGAAATAAGCATTGACCAAGAAAGGAAAAAGCACGAAGAAGAAAAAGAAATGCAACTCATCCAGCACCCAGAATGGAAGTTTATCTTCTTCAGTTGGCTTATTTATAATAAAACAATATCAGCCACAGGCAACTATCTGATCCTCTGACCAGATATCAATGAGCTCCTGCACCTTTTTCGCTAATCTGCATCTTGCCCACGAGACATTTTCCAACTTTTCTTTAACCTCTGCTTCTATGGATTAGTGTTGCTGAATTTTGCCCCTTTTTATATCTCTTTAGTCCACTGGATAGTCCATTTGCTTCTCACACAGTAGGCTAACCAAACCAGGATTCACTTGCAAGCGAACTTAGACACGTTTTCAGAATCTGGATGAGCTTCACACCTCCTGGTTCTTCTAGTGAAAATTGTGAAGAATGGCTCCATAACCCGAATCCTGGAAAAGGTTTCATAAAGTGGAAACAGTTGTTTATTAAGAGCTTTCCCTACCTGTGATTGTAACAAAGACGTAGCCCTCCTCTCCGAGCAGCGGGTTGATCAGTCGGCAGCTGTAGGTGCTGTTGGGCTCCAGAACAACCCGTAGCACGCTGGTCACTGTGAACAGCCCCTGTTCGTTGGCGACCACTGATGTGGTGATGTTGTCCGTCAGGTTGCGGCCGCTTCCATCCTGCCATATAACGTCACCCTCAGGATACCCTCCATAAGCCAGACAGGTCAGGGCCACCTCATCACCTGGACGCAGGTTGGACTCAGGCTGTAACGTCAGCACAGGTTTGGTGTAGGGAGCTGGAGGAGAGGAACACAGAGCAGCATACTGGATTACAAGGTTCTCTGTGCAAACTTTTTCTTAATTTTATTTATGAAGCTTAACACAGCACTTAAGATCCTACACAGGCAGTGTGGTGCCCATTTACTCTAATGGTAGTCCCTCCAGAGAACTAAAGCATGAACATGAAAGTTAAAGATGGCACAAGAAAGTAGAGAGAGGCAGAAAAACACAGGACGGCTGTAGAAACTGAGACTTTGGTTTGGAGGAATGTAAAAAGTAGGTGGTGAGGGATGAGTCGTCAGCTTTGGCTGATGTCACCTTTTCAAATCTATTGAGCTAAAACAGAAGTAAAGAGGTAGCAGAACCAGAGGATATTCCCACAGCCAATCATGGCACGGCAAGCCAAGAGGTGGAGCCGAGTTTGAGATCAAATAGTTTTATCTGAGCTGCTTTTTTGAGGCACAAAGACAAATCGAACATAACATTTTCAAGCTTCGCAGCTGATTAACAGATTTTCATCATGGCCTCTTTTAATTTTCTTTCGAGGCAGCATGACAAAAGTTTCCAATACTAAGTGTGAACGTTGGCTAAAAATACAAAATGTCCACTAATGTAGAGAATAAAATCAAACCTATTCGTCACTGTTGGACACATCGTTTCACTTCCCGGGCAGATAAAAAATGTAACTCATCAACACCACCTAATACACATCCTTCCTGGGAGAATAGTGGAGCGATCTCACCACAGATAAAGGAATGTGAGAGGGATGGGGAAAGGCACACAGTATCATTATAAATAAATAAAATCCTCTCAGCTGTGAAGGTGGACGATGTGGTTGCACACCACGGAATGTTAGTGATGGTTGATTGACCGTGACGACAGCTAATAATCAAAGTCAGCAGATATTGACCATGACAGAGACCGCAATCAGTGCGTATTGACAAAAAACAATCCTCAGCAACACAGAGGAAGATGTTTATCACCTGTTTACATCTCGTGGAAAGAAATCATCCAGAAACAGCTACACTGCAGCCGGGTGTGCGTCCAGTGTGTGTTTTACAGAAAAGACAAACAATTATTTAAAACACAGTGTTGATTCGTGCAGTTTTTAGGAAATACAACAGATCATGACATCATATCTAATACATTTGGAAGCCACTAATTATACACATGTATATATTGTATATACATATATTTATTATTATTAATTTAATGTATCTTTTAGGTATTTATATAGCTATTTATATGCTATAATACTATATATGTATTATTTATATTATATTTTTGCTAGGTGCAGCCTGTTTCATCAAACCCAACAACAAAATAACATAAAGATGATTAAACATGTTAGAGTTGCTGTGTTTTTGCACAGTTACAGTAATCTAACTTTAACTTGAAATCTGAGCCAAATTCATAAGTTTGATGCACCAGAATTTCTCAGTAATGCAAGTACATGTTACATAAAAGTATTAGACTGTATAAAACATAATCTGTACTTAATGAACGTGTCTGCAGAGGAAAGTTGTGGGCACATGAGAAAATGTTTCAAAGGCAAATATTTCCAAATGATGCTAGGTTTTAGGATTTTGACATTGTGCATGCAATGCATTGAAAACTACAGGTCCTTCTCAAAAAATTAGCATATTGTGATAAAGTTCATTATTTTCTGTAATGTACTGATAAACATTAGACTTTCATATATTTTAGATTCATTACACACAACTGAAGTAGTTCAAGCCCTTTTACTGTTTTAAGTAGGGATGGGTATCGGTTTTTCGATAATATCGACCGATATTGGCAATATCTGTAAATATCGGCATCGGTTTTTGTAATGACGACACACATGACCTTTACATACCGTGCACATATTATACATCAAAGTGTTCGGCTACTTCTCCTCTCTCCCAAAATGTCAAAATATAACAAATCTGATGTATAGTTTTAGAGATTTTTTTATTCATTTGGCACATCTTGCTTTAAATACTGTGTTTGTCTTTGTTTTTAATGAGGGCTACCACGCTTATATCAGTATCGGTTTATATCGGTATCGGAAATTAAGATTTAGACAATATCATTTTATTTTTTTAGCTTTTATTTCATCTCGCCTTGATTACGGTAACAGCCTTTTTACATGTCTGAACAAGAAAGATCTGTCTCGCCTCCAGTCAGTTCAGAATGCTGCTGCAAGGCTTTTAACCAACACACGAAAGAGTCAGCACATTACTCCAGTTTTAAGATCCCTGCACTGGTTACCAGTGCATTTTAGAATTCATTTTAAACTTTTAGTTTTTACTTTTAAAGCCATGCGTGGTCAGGTCCCTGTTTATATTTCAGACCTTTTAAATCCCTACAGTCCTCCTCGTAGTCTGAGGTCTGCTAGTCAGAGGCTGTTGGAGGTTCCTAGATCACATTTTAAGTCCAGGGGAGATAAATCTTTTAAAGTAGTAGCTCCAAGATTATGGAACACTTTACCTCCTCCTCTGCGTAGCCTGGATTCTGTTGACTCTTTTAGGAAACAGTTGAAAACTCATTTATTCAGGCTCGCTTTTTACTGATTTTAGGTTGCATGATGTTTTTGTTTTATCATGTTTTTATTTTGTGTTTTATCATGTTCTTATTTTGCATTTTATCATGTTTTTTTCAAGTTTTTATTTTGTGTTTTATTATATTCTTTTCAAGTTTTATCCTTTGTGTTTTTATAATTGTTTTATTGTAAAGCACTTTGTGGCCATTGGCCTGAGAAAGGTGCTATATAAATAAAGTTATTATTATTATTATTATTATCAGATATCGGTGAAAAAGCCAATATCGAGCATCACTAGTTTTAAGATTATTTAATATTGGGTTTTCATGAGCTGTATGCCAAAATCGTCAATATTAAAACAATAAAAGGACTTGAACTACTTCAGTTGTGTGTAATGAATCTAAAATATATGAAAGTCTAATGTTTATCAGTACATTACAAAAAATAATTAACTTTATCACAATATGCTAATTTTTTGAGAAGGAACTGTATTACAGTACTTCAGAAAATGTAATCATTTATCCTTGTTGAAAATGTGCAAAACTCTAAATTTACACAGGGGAAACCAAACTATTATGTTCTCTAAATTCTGTCTAGCTCAGGGGTGTCCAAACTTTTCAACATGAGGGCCAAAATCACCAAGTGTCAAGTCCTCGAGGGCCACAAAAGTTAGAAGATCTCTTTAAAAACTAGCAAAAAGTATTTTGGCCTGCTCAAAAATTCATTATAAATGCAACATTTTAATGAACAGTCTTTGTCAATACGACACAGGGATCTCGTATGTTTGACTCAATAATAAAAAGCATCAGATTCACTGGATCTGATTGGTCGACTGTTTTTAGGTTTCTAGAAACTACATTTAGTTCCATCCTCAGCAACAAGACCAGGATCTGGGTCTTTCTTCAGTCCTGTTGCTGGATTTAGTCAGGCTTTATGAACAGAGCTCACAAGTCTGCGTTTTGGTAAAAGTCAGTGAGGATCTGTTGTTCTTTTTACCAGGAAATAAAGTCGGAAATCTCAATATCTCTTGAATTGTCTCAAATTTTTTGGGAATATTTTGATTGAATGGAAAATTTTGCATTTAAAAAGATTTTTATTTACTTGGATTTTCTGTTTGTTAGGTTTCATGTTAGCAAAAATCTAAAAAATATATCATAAAGCGTCTCTCTGCATCAAAATCCTGCAGGAAAACTAAATTATATAATTTTTAAAATGCAGCTGAGGGCCACACAAAGTCACTCTGAGGGCCGCATTTGGCCCCCAGGCCACACTTTGGACACGCCTGGTCTAGCTGAAACTAACCTAAAGCCCTGATGCAAAAAAATACACTTTGATTTTAAACGCACATCTCTGCATCACTCTGGCTTCAAAATTACAACATGGCAGCCCACGTAAACGGACAACAGACGTAGACGGAGATGCTTGTTTTATGTAACTCTTTGATTTTCCATGTGTCACCTCACAGGTAGACTCACCAGCCACCTGCAGGAACAAAGCAGCGCTGCCGTAGTCCTTCACCCTGACAAAGCAAGTATAGCTGCTTTCATCAGCCACCAGCACTCTGCTCAGCAGCAGGGAAGCATTGCCTACGCCCAGCTGGGTGGGGAACAGGCTGGTACGGTTGGCGAAGCTCTCTGCCTGGTTCACCAGCTGGTCGTGTCCCTCCGAGAACCCATGCACACCCCGCTTGGTGTCTGTCAGCTGCCAGAAGATGCTCACATCAGTTAAGTTGAAGGGACCGGTGTTGTTGAAGGAGCAGTTGAGAATGACGTTCCTGCCGTGTAGCGCCACCACTGGTTGTTCTGGGACACGCAGTTCCATCTCACCTATAGAACACAATGTGGAACAAAAACTTGATGTCAATCAACAGAAAAGACTTTAAATTCAATCTAAACTTTTTTAAAAACGATCAGATATGCTCTCATATATATTTTCTAGAAAACAGCCTTCATGATGTCTGTCAAACATAATCAATTTGACATATAGGTTGTCTAAAAAAATACAATAAATAATATTAATAAACATAACTTGGCGAGGCGGAGTATAAACATACAGCATTCGTTGAATCACGGCATTAATTTGGCGTGCCACGTTCAAATGTGACAGACTGACACCTACTCAGATCGGAAAGTCTTTGAAAATAGAATCAGAGCAGCGTTTTGAAACGTGTGCCGCCGCGACTGCTTCAGAAACATCCTGTTTGTTTGTGCAGCACGGTAGCATAGAGCGGGTGAGATGAGATGAATGTGAGAGGGAGAAGGAGAAAGGATCTGGAGGTAAGCATTAGGACTTTGTTTGTGTTCCTAAAGGCTTTGCCTCCTGGTGATGGCTCAGTGCAGTAAAACTCACTCACGGAGGCAACATCTGTATAGCTTTAGTTTAATCTTTAGTTAAATCTTAAAAAAAAATTTGAAAATCCGCTGCTGGTGCTGGTGAACGATAACTGCGGCAAAACTCTTGAATGTGCTTTAGAGAAAATAAAAAAAAGTGGCTTCCTGCTTTTTGCTCAGAGGCTGCTGGCGCTTTCTGAGCTTCTCTCTGTATGTGAATGATCTGCTGTTTGTCTAGACTAGTCCGAGAGCAAAGAGTACGCTGCATAATCATTCTGGATTAGTAGCCATCTCAGGCAGTCTACAGTACATCCATAGTATTCTCAAGAGTCAGCATTCTCCATTGATCCTCGTCTGCTGTTATACAACTCTGAGACACTCATCAGCATCACAGGGGAGAAAAATCCAGTCGGCCCTCGGAGCAATACATCCTACTTCATTCCCAGCCCCTCTAATTGTTGTAATCAAGGTGGCGTTTTAGCCTCCTCACCCCTTTTTGAGCTATATCTATCACACGGCCAATGTCAGCGCTGAATCACTTTGCTGTGAAGGAGATTTGACTGCCGCAGAGGTGCAATAATTACTTCCCCTATAAACAACAAACAAGCCTTTCATCTGAGAGGGTTCACAGGGATGGGTATTGCTAAGTCAAGGCAGCCCTGTTTTCAATCACATACAGCCAATCCCTACAAGGTGGCCTCTCCAAATCACACCCCCACCGATGCATTCATCTGCACAAACAGTGCCACCTTATGTCTCACCTCACAAGTGCAGAGAAGAGAAAGGAAGGGAAAAAATGCACAGATGCCAGTACAGTAAAGTGTGTCAGCATGGGTGCATGAGTCGTAATGGCTTTCAGAGTGAGAAGAAGATTTTCCCCCCTACTTAAAGGTAAAAATGTAAAGAATACAGCACTTTTAAAAAAAAAGGGGGGGTTATCAAGTGTTACAAGAAATAAAAACCGAGGCAGGAGAACAAAACTGCTTCTTGAAGGAAAGTTCACCTCATCCGTGCCACAAGTTAAAAGGGTGGCATTACTTCACTTCAACTCGGAGTGTTGCTCCACAATTTTGACCTGGAACAAATCAAAGTGTCCATACCAACCAAGTGCCACTCTCAAAACAATTCTCCGACTGCCACAGTGAAAACTGTAGGGGACGTTTTTTCGCCCCCCTCTCTCTAAACTGCAATTACAAAAGCGCTTCTGCTGCTGTGGGGGTTATCTCCACATATTGTGCTCACATTCGCTCAGCAGGACGAGACGATACAAAAAAGTTATCACAGCAAAGCATAGCAGACGCTGTATTGTTCCGCCATCAGCAGCACATTTCTGTATTTTCTGCATCTTCTGAGGTGGCCAATGCTTTGCAACGCTGGTGTTTTTTTTTTTTTTTTTCTTGTTGGAGTAGAGGGTCAGCGACAGCCCTCTCTGAGACATGCATGTTGAAGGAGGAGGGGAGAGAGCAATTAAATCACTCCCCAAGCAGCCTGGGATGACTCACACCACTGACTTCATACACAAAGGGGGAAGGGAAACTGAAAAAGCAAGACTGGCACTGAGCTCACACTTAAAGATAATATCTGGAAACAAGCCAACAAAGAGTCTGCGTTGGAACTTCACACACCCTGACGAATCCATGTCAGAGCGAGAGAACAACAGAAACATCTTTCCCTCACAGCTTCTTTAACCTGTGACCTACGACTCACTCCAAGGCCCTGAGAGGATGCAGCTCCACTCGTCTGCAGAGGCACTGACCTGCACTTGGAAAGAGGTGATTGGACAAGGTGGCAGGACAAGCCAGCAAGGCTGACGTCATGGAAAATGCACGTGTGTGGTCCTGTTCGTCAGAGGTCAAGCACCGCGATCCAAAGCTAAATCACTGCACACCAGGTTGCTTTTGATCTGCCAGTGTTTACAACAAACATGTTGTGTACAGAAGCTGACTGATCGTCTCTCCTCAGGTTTGCAAAAAAAAAAAAAGAAAAAAAGCATGTATTTTTCTAGCAAACAAGCACAAGTTGGAGAGATTAAAGGTTATTAGATGTGGTCTTTAGTGGGGAGCTGTACCACACCTTGTAGGGATGCCCTTCCGTGTCTTCTCTGGGGGCAAGCAAGCATATCACATCTCCCTTCCTCCTCTCAATAAAGAGATGCTGAGAAGCCACGGAAGGCCGGCTGGGAGACGTCAGGCAGTGGGGATTTACACGCTGCACTTTGTGTTTATGGGCCTCAACTCTGTCTGAGTGCCTGTGAGACAGAGACGAGCACTTTCACAGCCGACATGAAATAAACTCATTACAGCCTTTGCGAGTGTTGGCAATGGGCCGCGCTTACCAGCCAGACACAGGGCTGGCTAGAAAAGGCTGCAAGTGATCTTCACACAACACTCCACTCTACTTTCAAAACTACCCACCACCTTGTCAATATCAAGCCCTCCTCCCAACCTGCTTCTCTTAGATATGCAAGGCATGGCTGCTGTTGGATTTGCTTCAGCACAAGTTTTTTTTTTCTTTTTCATATAGCGAATGACATTCTTGCAAAGCACAAGAGATGAGTGTGAAGGCTGACTGAGAGACTGACAGACTGCTGAATGCAGGGAGTCGGCGAATTTTAACATTAAGCTATTACGGAGAAGACGCTTTCAGGGTAATGCACAAGGCTGTTTGTTCATTAAATGCAAAGACACATTGCATTAACCTGGGAGATGCAATAAGTGCACATGTGCAACCTTGTGCATTTATGTATGTGCAAACATCAGCTAACTGCAAGAGGGATTATGAGGGTCCCAATCAAGCTGGTTATTAGTTTATTAAATCTGTTTGTAACTAAAGTCAGAAACGGCCCAACCCTTTAGCTGTGTTTATTTCAAACAAATGATTTTTGATGCCAAAAGCTCATTGACGTTGCTGTATATCACTGAATGAGCAGCTTAAAACTCAAAGGATTATAGCGTCTGAATAAACTCAACAGCTTTGGCCACTACATAAAGCTTTTCAAAGACAGGAGTTACAGCCTCCAAGCAGGCATACATCGCATTAGCTTCAATTCAATGTATTTGTCAACAAAAGTCTTTAAAAATCATGAAGTGATTATAATTATTCTTCAGTTTGCCACAGAAACATCCGACAGAAAGATCTAGAAACACCGAAGCAGCAAACCTTTGTCATGCTCAGTATGTGACGGTTAATTTGTGTTTGGTAACATGAATTCCCCCTGCATTCCTTTAACAGTGTATGGCATACTGTGAGGTTAATGAAGCCACTAATATCAACAAATACTTCACAAAATGTATTTTTTTTACAGTAACTTATGTAGGGGGGGGAGGGAATCCTATACTTAAATATACTTAAAGCTCACTTTGTCATACTGTCTGCAAAATAAAAATAGTTTAAAAAGTTCAAAAATCAACACAAACTTACATTATATAAAGTCCTAAAAAATATTATCCCAATTATATGTAGGGATGCACCGATACCGATATCGGTATCGGCCCGATACCGATACTATCGGTATTAAAGTTAAAAATGTAACTATCGGTTAAAGTTACCCGATACCAGGAACCGATACCAGTGGCTTCACTGTCTGTGACTTGTGATTTCTGTTGTAGTTTCCTATATTGAACACTAGGGGGAGCTATTGAGCTAAAGAGGAACAGTGTGGGTTGAGAGCTGGAGATGGTGTCAAATAGTTCATTTTATTTGGTTAAAATGTGGAAAACTGCAATAATTTCACTGTGAAATCACAGAAAATGGTTATTTTTCACCTTATATTTTAGTTTTGTGATCATTTTTTAATTTTTATTTATTTATTTTTTTACCTAACTCAGTCATTTGTTGTAAAAAGCAGAGAAGAAAAAATAAAAACCTGTATTCCAATTCGTTGCATTTTTTTGTGTGGTAGAAGTATCGGTATCGGTACTCGGTATCGGCGAGTACTCAGATTTAAGTATCGGTATCGAATCGGTTTGGAAAAAAGTGGTATCGGTACATCCCTAATTATATGTGTCTGAGATCATTAACAAAACTAACTTTAACAAATGTGATGACTTCTGAACTGAAACAACTTTTAAAGACTGAAACAGAAACTAAGTTTAAGTAAAAAATACAGTGAAAACTCTTTAATGTTGAACTTGATGTGGCTACAGCTGGTGTGAGCAGGATGCAGCTCTGAAACAAAAGGCTGAGGAAGGAGTCTGAACCTGTGTAAGTCATTTAGAATGCAAAATGAATACGCTGTCAAAACTAATTTGCCATTATTTTTTTTACAATCATTTTCCATCAGTGTTGTGCAAAACACTACCGCATACACAAGGAATAAAGAAGGTAAGGCAATATAAGTAAAATGTCATGAGCACAAATGAAAGAATAGTTTCTTCACACTCACAGAACCAAACCGTCTTTCTTTTCTGAGTTTGCTGTTCTTTGGTTCTTTTGCATTGTGACTTCTTAAGCTGAGATCACACACTCCTCACTTTTACCTGTGCTGTTCCTGGTCCAAGAAAAATACAAGTCTGCACACAAAGTTCCCAAACAGCCAGGAATCTCCCCATAAAAATGTAAACGTCCAGGTCAGAGAGGGTTTCCTAAGAAGTTCAGAACTTCTCCTGATTCCCCTGGGCTGACTGTGGTCCTAATCAGCAAAAACATTTGGAAATTTGAAAGTTACTTAACCACAGATGGAAGCTTAATGACACTTAAGTGAAATTAATTGAACAGTCGACAGGAAACGGTCTTCTCTGATCAGCATCCAAAAGCCCAGTTCAAATATTATCAAGTATTCACACCTCTACTGTGTTGTTTGTCAGAACCAAAATGGACTTTGTGTTGTTATTATTATGAGGTTTGCTTGTTTGCAACCTCATGCTAATTAGGTCTTCTCTTTGTTGACTGCAGCAGTAATAGTTGCATTTGTATCCACAAACTGTACATAGTTAGCAGATCACCACAGGACTGACCACTGCTCTGCAACTCAGAAAATCAACCTCTTGCTTTCATAAACTCGAGCCAAGTGTTACAATATATATATTTTCTGGCACAAAAAAGGTACATTATTGCTAAACTTAACTAATAATTTATTTAATAGTACATAGGAAAATGTGGACACTTAGAAAAAAAAATATACAAGAGCTTTCTCGCCTAAAAGAGCTAAATAGTGAACTATTTATAGCTGCAACAGATGCAGATGCATCATCTTTCCCCGTCTTCGTAATCGGCTAAGTATGCACAGGCATGGCCGGTCACTAATTATTTATAAAGCTCCAAATAACGGTCGATTTAACAGCCAGGCCAATTATTCAGTCTACCTTTATGATGATACAATGGCACAGAATTTAATTAAATTGTTGACCTATACTAGCAGCTTATCACTTCTGGCGAAAAAAGACAATAAAAGAAGAAAAAAAAAACTCATGTCAGGGATTCTGACAGTTCTGTACAAAGTAAAGGAAACACAGTTTTTAAGTAAATGTTTCATTTCACTTGTCATTTAATGACTTAATACTGCAAAAATTTAAAATTATACATATTTTTAATAGGCCACAATATTGATAAAGTATCAGCTGTTGAAATGCAAACTAATTTTAGATTTAGGAACACACACACCTCCGGAAGCACACCATCACATACACACAATTTCATGCAGAAACAGACTCCCAAAGGCCAGAGAACACATTGATATTCCACACTTGTATGACTGCTGACAGCTCCACAGCATCACACTGTCTGAGGGATTGGACACGAGGTACCCTGACACTACAATGGAGACGCTGTTGCAAAGCTGCTCTGGAGCAGGGAGGTTCTCGTAATCACAACCAGAAACAGACACACACACACACAAACACAGCTACACAGGTGCCTGAGTCCTTGTGTTGTCCTTGACACACAAAACCACTCTTACACGGTTCGAATTAGCATTATCTGCACAGATTATTTTCACAGTTCACTGATTTATTCAGCCAGTATACTCCATACCTGCTAGCATAGATACAGGTCTTAGTTTGCAATTCGATACTGAGATTTTCCACCTGAAAAAGCAAAGCAGCTTCAACTTCACTGGTTTCAGTAGGATTCCACCTCACAAGGAGGATCACCTCACAGCTTTTCCTCACAAAGGTGATCATTTGATTTTGGACAGTAAATCATCAACGTTTTAGGGAAGCTATATGGTCACAAACCAAAATATAGTAAAGCTGTGTCACAACAGAAAATACAGGAAGAAGCATCCTCGTGACTTCATGCACAAAGAAAACCAAACATCTGCATTCAGGAGGCAAGTTATAAAGGCAATATTGACAAAGTAAAGTACACGAGTATGCAGGGTGAACCCATAACACTAAAAAACGATATAGAGAAGGCGAGAAGATGTGCAGGAGAACAATGCTTTTACAACACTGCCCCCATCTGGTAGCCGGTGTAACTGCAGATCAACACATTGTCATTCTGGACATTTTTCACCAGCTGAACATCAAAGAAGTTTGCTCTAAAGATCGCCGAGCCTTTTCTCACTGATAATTCCTATGATACATGTAATGCCTCTATAGGTGTGAAGGGAAGGACAGTTTTTGATTCGGTGCCGTCTGGAGCAGATGTTTTATCACGCTAACATTTAAAAGAGAGAGGGAAAAAAAAAGATCTGGAGAATTCTAAGGGAGTATGCTCAGTTAGTGTGCTTTGGATTGTGAGTGAAAACAATAAGAGCCCATATGGGTGGAATAAGTGAACTTTCAGCACTATAGAAGAATAATGCTCAACAATAAGTGCTGAGAATAATCTCTTCCATTTTTGCTCTGGAAAAGCCATCATAGAGTGAGTGTTTCCCCACTAAGGGAGAGATACAGGTGATGGCTCATGAATCACAAAGGAACTCACTATTTCTCTCTCTTTTTTTTCTACAGCTACTTCCTCTGTCTTCCATTCTTCATGGATATAAGCCATCTCATATCCCATCAATAACCTGTTAATGGACTCCAGCATTCAAATACTAGAGACTGCTGAAGAAAAGTGGGCAGATAAAGGCAAGCCTCTGGCATACACGCCTGGGGGACAGAGAGGCTTTGATGAGCTGCAGGCTGAAAGGGGAGATGTACATGGGAGCACTCGAACGCAGCGGTAGGGTCACAAAGTCAGGCCTGAGCTGAATACAACTAATTCCTAAGAAAGACAAATCATAAACAAATAAAATCAATTGTGTCACATGCAAATATTAGTGTCTACTTATTATAACTTCATAGTTTTGTTCAGATTTCTTTGGAAAGGTCAATTACAAATCAACTGATGATGAGCCCAGAGCTTTGACTGCCAGGAGTTCCTCTGAACAAAAAGTAATGAGATAAAGCTTGTACTGCGAGAAAAGGTTGGAAAAATATATTTTATTACTTTTACCTTTCAGTTCTCACTGTCAGGAAAAATGGTGAGAAATGGCAGGTATGGGGAAAGGCTGAAATCAAGAGAAGATCAAGAGGAAACATGACTTTCCTGAACTCTTCTTTAGAAGCTAGAGAGACATCTTACAAGCCGGGTGAAAAGTTTTGAAGGCAAAAGACACTAAAAAGATTTTGTAGGAAGAAAATTATTATTCTGCTGACAATATAAACAAGTTTGTATTTTAATATCAGGATGCAGACTTTAAATACAAAAAAAAAAATCTAGGTAAAGTGTCTGGAGTGGAAACATGATCACTTGACTTAAGAAATAAGTACACATATGCTGAGTGGACAACAAGTTTAAATACTTCTAAATAATCTTTAAACTATGAATTCTAAATCTCTAACTAAATAATCTCAATTATCTTAAAGTGATAATATGCAGTTTTGCTTGTTTTGGGCGCCCTCTGGTGTCCGTTTTAAATCACTGCCATTAAAAAGTTACCAGATTGTTTCAGCTTCTAAACTCCTAAATCTACCTGTTGAAATGTCTCCTCAGCCTTCATAGCTTTCTACAGGAGCGGTTATTTACTCCTTCAAAGAAATCAGCTGTGTTCAAGCAGGGAGAGATGGAAAAAAATCAGGAATCATGAGCTAAAAACACTCCAGCGCTAGCATAACAGCTAGCCACATTGGGTTAGCCTAACCCTCGTGAGACACGTGACTTCCTGGGTACCGTGACGGCGACGGAGATCTTGCAATCGTGGTATTCCAGATCTAATCACCAGATGGGGCTAAGTGACTTTTCATTAACTCTGTAAAGGGTCATATTAGCACAGACTGGCTCAAGGAAAAGATTTAAAAATATGAAAAAGTTGCATATTATCACTTTAAAATCACAATACCTCTTTTCATTTTCTAAGTTATGATCTCTTAATAATCTAAATCAAAATATCTCCAAATAACCTCTAAATCAATTCTCTGAGAAGTAGAAACAAACTATGTTCTAATAAAATGGATGCTGAACTGCCAAAAACTGACATTTAAATAGGACTTGATTTGTTCCCCGAAAGTTCTAAGCAACTATTTTTTATGCAACTTTCTGAAATTAAATTAAGTGAAACGGTTCACAGAAACTAATTTTCAATATCTGCCAACTCCAGAAGCTCTATTTCTCTATTTACTATTTCACAGAAAAAAAAAAAAATGGCACAAAAAACAGCCCAAAGTTGCAAACCTTTATAAGCAAAGGCCCAAAAAACTGTCTTCTAACAAGTTAGAGTAATGGATTGTGAGACACGCCACACAGCTAGTGATATAAAGTTGTGTTGGTGGTTAAAAACACTGCTTAATTTAAAAAAATAGCAGCACTGGAACTCTGTTGCTGCACCAGAAACCAGAAGCATGCAGTTAAAATAATGGCAGCAAGATGTGGGTGGGAGCATTATCACTTCAGCATAAAACTGGTTATTTGAGGAGGTAGAGACTGCAAACTGCCTGCAAGTACATGTCATATGTGCAGCTGGTTAGCACTGTAACGTCACAAATAAAAAGTCTCAGGTTTGAATATCAGCAGGGACATTTCTGTGTGGAGTTTGCATGATATCCCTGTGTAGATATGAGTTTTTACCAGGTGTTTTCCACAGTCGGGTTAACTGGACGCTGTTAATTAATCTTAAGCATTGTGTGTACATGGTTATCTGACTGTTGTTGTATTGGTCCTGTGATGAACCAGCAACCTTTCCCAGGTATAACTCACCTTAATCCATATGTTATTAAGAATATTAAATCCTCCTGATAGCAAAATAATGAGTTACAGGTTGGCAATTTGTTCCCAGGTGTCTGTTTCTGACAGCACCATGACCATGTTACTGTCACATCCAGTAGGTAGGAATCTACATGTGGTTGGTCACTGCTGGAATGTTACAGCAGCAAGCCAGATATTCTGATACTTTCCAAGCACAGACCATTCAACACATTCATCACAGCCCATTGGACTCACAAAGATCAGCATATGGCTGCAGGCCCCTCTTCCCCTCCAGGACCGCAATCGCAGCATATCACCGGTATCAATTTTTTAACGATCCCCTCAAGGCAGCATTTTTAAGGACTTGTTGAAATAATCATGAGGTGCTTGTTGGGTAATGCAATTTGCCTCAATGAGTAAGTGGTGAGAAACGAATCGCTGGGACACGGGGAGACTGAGGCAAGCCAACAGAGACAGCTCATTATGTATGCACTACAACGAAGCCAATCTTTGTTGAGCCCGTCCTCGATTGTTTTTAAAGGATACTTTACTGGACGCAATCAAATTAGCAAGAACATCACTGATACGGGGTAATAACCCTAAATTGAATATCTGCACCGGCTAAAGTGTCCCCTCTCTGCAGAATCAATTGCTGTGAAGAGAAAACTGTGGGGGTGGGGGGGCACATTCATAGTTAGCAGACCTTTAAAACGTACACCAGAGATGAAGGCATGAGTGGGCTATTTTCACGCTCCGGGGCCCTACAATAAAGTGTGCCTGATGACTACTACACTAGATGCAATCTCTCCAATTACGCTAGTTAATTTCAATTACCTTACAGCTGCCATCATTAGGTCAGGTTTCCCTTTTTGCATTTGCATGAATACAACTGTCTTTCGTTGTTTTGGTACTAAGAACTGCACAGAGTGCCCTGGCAGCTTTGTGGCGGTGCTAACCGAGCATGCACCATGACAACAACAAGCAATTCGCTAGACAGCCTCCTGTTAGCTCTGCTGCTGGCTGACACTGCTGTGTGTTATGCTGACGTGAGCCAAGGATATTACTTTACTCAGCTAACTGTTGTGGCCCACTCATTACTGTACACGCAGTGACAGCTTGTGCATTTTGCTGACACTCAAAACTACAACAACTTGTGCACTTGATGAAAGATTAAGCTATTAAAAGTAGCAAGGGGGGGTCAGGGGTCAAAGCCACTGTGGATTTGTATAGCAAACTAATCAATCTTGTTTTTTTAATGGCGCATTTAAATAAACAACTGCTCATTTGCACACCTCTGTGCAGTACTGTGTGAACAACAGCAGGGGGAGGAATAATTTATAGCCTTAGTTCTGAAAGAGGAGGCTAAACAGACATGGAACTGGGAACAATGACTTGTAACTGGTTAATTAGATGACTCCTAACACGGTTATTTTTAAACAAAAAGCTAAACTTTAATACCATCAAGTACATGCCACTGTACATATCATTTAGCACAACTTTAATAGATAAATTATTTCATTTTTCTGTGCGGTTTGGAATTGTCGTTGAAGCTTCTGCCACATTTAGTGATATTTAATTAAACCAAGCAAGTACAACAGCACACAAGGCTTCAGTATCATCACGCTGTGTAACAGCGGAAGTCTGTAGTATCAAACTCGACTCCCACTAATTCACTTAGTGCTCCAGTTAGCAGAGAGAAAGTGAATCATTGTGCGAGCTACAATAGCCCATTACCTGTGAGTTAAAGAGCTCCATCAGTCCACGACACCTCCTCCCCATCTTGCCTCGCCATGAGGGGAGCGAGTTAGGCAGAGGATGCCAGACAGCAAGTAATGAGCAGGCCGCAAGCCCATTTGTGCTGGGAGAGAATAGGTCCCTAATGAACCACTGAAGACACAGGTCCACTGAGTCAGGACTGAAATGTGCAACTGATGGCCAGCAGGACGTTGTGCCAGCCCAACCAGAAAGCAAATACAGCAAAAGAAGGAAAAAAAGGATTGGAATTATTGTATTCTGAAAGAAGAAGTTGTTTTGGTGTTTGTCAAAGTATGCTGATGTTTTATATTATACTTTTAAAGTTTTAGGAGCAAATTATTTACTCCTTCCTCAGGTCATACTCTGACACTTTGATTAGCACGGTGCGTCAGATACACACTAGGGGAAAATCTGGTGTTAGAAAATATGCATTGTTTGTCCCCGCGTTGACATGCTCAATTTCCTTTTTTATTTACTGTGTCATGAGATGCTATCAAACCCACCCACCGGCTATTTGTTTCCTTTTTATGATGACACGAGTTCTTTTCGGCGCACGCTTTCCACTGAAATAAAACTTTTGAGTGCGTGAGCCACGAATCCTCAGTTGCAACATCAACCAGCACCACACTGCTTCTCTAAAGTTATAATAAATATGAGAGGATTGTTTCCTCGCTGCACTCTTTGAGTCACAGCAGAGAAACTGCACTTCCAGCAGGTTTTCTTCGAGGGACTCGCGCAGGCCTCGAGCGCTCCCTATTGCACCTCTTTGCAAAAAGGTCAAAGCCATTGTGTTTTGCCAGCTGAATTACAAAGAAAATAGGAATAAAAAGCCTGCATCCCCATGCCAAAGACGCAAAACCTCACGAAGATTAAACTCAAAGGGAATTCCACTGAAAAATGGCCCTTCACTTGCAGAGGCAGGACATAAGTATAAATAGAAAGATGATCTCTGTAGACCTGTCTGGATAGATGGATGGAGCCTAAATAGGGATGTTTAGGACTCTCAAACTCCTGACACATTATGTTTGGGTGTTTGAACTGCTGTTTTGCCCATTGAAGCCTCAGAAGGGAGAAGACTACTCGGCTCTGTGGGGTGTTTTCAGCAGCATTTCCCACCGTGGTGGCTTGGATCTAATGGAAGAACACAAGCAGCGACAACACCCACCCATTACTTGGATTGCCAGCATCGCAGGCAGCAGGAGGGACAGCATGGTGCTTTGAGGTGGATTCAAGCAGCAGGTCAACGTCTTCAGACACAACACTGTGGGAAGAAAAACAGACGTCTGAGAGCAATGAACATTATAATAAGGATCAAAAGTACGGATGAGAGGGTTTCCAAAACCATTGTTTTGTTTTTTTTAAAGCTAGAGAACAGAGACAAGCCATTGTGTGGTTTTTAGTGAACAATATCTGAGACTAATTGTTTTTCAACCCAACAAACTTGAATGGAAGTTTGTTTGAAGGTGACTGCTTCAGTCTTTTCTTTTTGGCCAGCTCAGGGCTCGTCTCTTTCATCAGCCAAAAGCTGGGACTTCCCAAGCTGACTGGAAAACCGCCACGTTATTCTCCCAGATTTCCAGAGAGAAAACGCTCCTTTAGGAGGGAGCAGAAACACACAAGACTATCTACATTCCTATGAATTCAGTATTAATGGGATATTTATCTCTGCTAGATTTGCGGAGGTCACCATTTGTCTCTGAATTGAGGAGATAAAAACGGGAATATTTACTTTGAATAAAAGCTCATTTCTCTTGAGATCACTAAAAACAACAGTTTGTGATCTGCTGGAAATCGTTTGTGATCTGCTGGAAATCATCACTTTGTAAACAAGTTGATGATTATTTTAAATAAATCTAGCCTTCTAGCTCTGTTTAGGTTCACTATAAGCTTCACAACTGAGCCTACAAAACCAGTGACTCTACAACAGCATGGAAAGATGAAAAGAAAACAAAGATAAAGTAACTAATATTTTAAATAAAAAAAAAAAATTTCCTGTTCAACTCAAACATCAAAATCTTAAACTAATAAATAAATTAAACAATAAAGAATGTTTTATTGTTATTGTTAAGGATAAAAAAAAATTTAAGTGATAATATGCAACTTTTTCATATTTTTAAATCTTTTCCTTGAGCCAGTCTGTGCTAATATGACTCTTTACAGAGTTAATGAAAAGTCACTTAGCCCCATCTGGTGGTTAGATCCGGAATACCACGATTGCAAAATCTCCGTCGCCGTCACGGTACCCAGGAAGTCACGCGTCTCACGAGGGTCAGGGTAACCCAATGTGGCTAGCTGTTATGCTAGTACTGGAGTGTTTTTAGCTCATGATTCCTGATTTTTTTCCATCTCTCCTTGCTTGAACACAGCTGATTTCTTTGAAGGAGTAAATAACCGCTCCTGTAGAAAGCTATGAAGGCTGAGGAGACATTTCAACAGGTAGATTTAGGCGTTAAGAAGCTGAAACAATATGCTAACTTGTGTAATGCAGTGATTTAAAACGGACACCAGAGGGAGCCCAAAACAAGCAAAACTGCATATTATCACTTTAAATGGTTTATGTTTATAGATCTGGTCAATTTCAGACCTGGATAAACGATGTACAGAGTGAATCATGATTTATACCATAAAATATTAGAAAACTTTTCACAGGAAGGGGGGAGCTAAGGAGGGACCTACATTTTAGAAAACAGCTATGGGAGCATGTGAACAGCAGGACACAGTTTTTAAAAAACTCAGCTTTTGATCAGAACTTTCCAGTATTCAGCGTGACCAGCTCAAACCATGATCAGACAATCTGAAATGCAAAACTTTTGATTTTTTTTTTGGTGAACATACCATTTCCAAACAGCAATAAAACAAATCTGACATTTTTCCTAGTATGTGAACTCACCACTGTTAGCACTAATTCACACAAATAATGACAGATTTTCCATGTGGAAGTTTTTTACTAAACTTAATCAAATTTTTAAAAAAGAATTTGGCTATTAAAGTGATAATATGCAGTTTTGCTTGTTTTGGGCGCCCTCTGGTGTCCGTTTCAAATCACTGCATTAAAAAGTTAGCCCATTGTTTCAGCTTATAAACACCTAAATCTACCTGTTGAAATGTCTCCTCAGCCTTCATAGCTTTCTACAGGAGCGGTTATTTACTCCTTCAAAGAAATCAGCTGTGTTCAAGCAGGGAGAGATTGAAAAAAATCAGGAATCATGAGCTAAAAACACTCCAGCGCTAGCATAACAGCTAGCCACTTTGGGTTAGCCTAACCCTCGTGAGACACGTGACTTCCTGGGTACCGTGACGGCGACGCAGATTTTGCAATCGTGGTATTCTGGATCTAATCACCAGATGAGGCTAAGTGACTTCTCATTAACCTGTAAAGGGTCATAGCACAGACTGGCTCAAGGAAAAGATTTAAAAATATGAAAAAGTTGCATATTATCACTTTAACCCTTTGATCTTTGAGATCAATTGGGATTGATTAGTAGATTAGCATAGCTATGTGGAGCTGTGGAAATTTTTAAATCTGTATCGGCCATCAATGCCAGAATCAATGCATCTCATCTCAAAAAATTCCAATAAAAACACTTCTAAATCATTGATAGTATAGTATGTTAAATATTAAAGAAATTACAATTTAGATCTGAGTGGTTATTTTTGGGATGGTGCATGTTAATGTGATATAATAGCTGTACATTACTGTATACTAAATATAGATAATAGGTTAAATAGGGGAAGAATGTAAAGATCATTTGCGTCACAATTTTGTTCTGTTTCGTTGTTGTTGTTTTTTTACATTAATAAAGTTTTTAGAACTTGAGATGATTTCTTACTGTAATGAAGTGATGGCATATCTGTTATTTTTATGTTCAAAGTATGAATTTAATGAAAATGACATTTCTGACAGGCCTGATTTTGAACAAACTTAGATTTTGGTGACTAAATACACGTATACAAGAAATAACAGGAATCTATCAATGGAAAAACTTGTAAAAAGTTTTTATAGAAACCATCTAGTAGTAGTCTTGAAGAAACTGAAAATCTGTTAAGATATTTTCTTACTCTATAAGTGGGGTGTTGACCGGTAGGTTTCTATAACCCGAGTAGTTTTTTACTCTCTTTATGAATAAAATGTTAAGGTTTGCCCAACAATCTGAGTAATACAGCTCCAGCTGATCAGCTGTTTGATGCTATGAACCTTTTCAGCTCTGCAGCTCCACCTCATGGCTTAACCAACACTTTTTCCCATAAATATCCTTTTATGAGTTCAGCAGAGAGGATGTGGGCAGGAGTTTGGGTTGAATGTGCAGTTTCCATCAGAGTTCTGCTCACCACTTGCCCAAAAGGCCTGCAGAATCAAGACGCTCATATATGAAACTCCTGAGCTCTCTAACCTCAGGGACAGTGAATATGTTATCCACTAACAGGAAAAAGATTTTAAAGTGGGAATAATAGCAAAAGGACCAGCTGGATACCACACGACTCCTTCAATTTATTCCAAAGGATAGCATGAAATGAAATGTGCCAAACACACAAACCACAGTCTGACTCAGGCCGTCGAGACACCAGGAAGCCAACAAAGGGGTTTTCTGAATGACTCAAGCACTTTACTGACCCTCCCCAGCATGCAAGCTCTTTTCTTCCCTTCAGTTTATGAGTCACTTCAATGTCAGTGATTAAAACAAGCTGTCCAAGCTCACAATTAAAGAGGTAAATAACCCATAAATGAGAAAATAACCATTCAATTTGAGATGATGGGTTGAAAAACATTATACGTGGATAATGTGGCGAGCTTTTTATTCAGGTTTCAGTTCTGTCCCTGGCATTAGCTCATAATGATGCCATTTAAAGGCTATTAATATAAAGAAGAAGTCCCTGAACGACTGTGTGACTTCTTTTAGAGAGTGGCTGTCAGCCTATGAGTCATAATCGCCCATGTATTTAATTTTGTCACTATGCTAAGGACTATTAAACTTCTTACTGAGGTCAAAGAAAAGACAAATGATTTTTGAGGTGACACAGATCATTAAGATTTACAGTAATGCCACGATAACAGCACCATTCTCTTCCTTAGGGACACCTCGGGGATGTGTTTCTTTACCTTACTTCTCTTTTTAGTGATAAACTCACTGGATTGATATGTTTCGTCGGCATACGGCTAACTTCAATCCAGTCCCTGAAGCCGTTCTAAGCCCCTGGCCCCGTGAAGACGGGGTCATCTCGAAGTGAGCCCTTCAAATTCAGACAGCGGCAGTAACCAAAATTTAATGATCCCTCCTGAGAATGACTGGATTCCCTTTAGTCAGGTCATTTAATATATGACTTAATCAAATTATACATTAGTTCACCTAACTGAGAAGAAGAGCTCCATAAACCTCAGGGGAGTTTTATGTCTGAGAAGCAGCGTTAAAGTTTTACTTTTATTAAAACTATTTAAAGTTTAATTAGTTACTTTATTAACATAATTATTAGTCCCATAGCTACCTAATTGACTACATTTGATTGAGTACAGGGGTCTTTTTTTCCACAGCTTCCACAGGTGTTACTAATCACGTTAATTACGAGAAGAAGAGAGCATTTATTAAATGGGCAGATCAGATCTTTTGACGTGGCCATCAATTTCAAATACGACGTTCATGATTATTATGGCAGAAATGTGAAATTCTGACTGGAAATGTTTTAGTTTTTCTGCTAATTTCTGCTGTAAATAACAGAACATCATGCATCAGAAAAATCTCTGCCAAATTGTCAAGAGGTGCAAACAAAAAAAGAAAAATGGCATCGATATGATTGTGTCTATACAACACCTCATTGCAAAGTACCAGAATGTTGTATGGGTGTAAGATAATACCAATACACTGAGATACTGCAATATTCTGTGTCAGAAAACTTTATTGATTTTCAAAAACACCATCATTTTTTAATTAACAATTTACATGCAGTTATCAACAGTATTTCTGTGATGCTTTTAAGACGCCGAACACCAACTGTCAGAAGTTATTACCTCCTCTGCACCAGTAGAACAACAAAATCTCACGATAGCACTGGTTTGTCGTTTTATTTATTCAACTTGCACGTAAAAAGCAAAAGATTTGATTTTTTCTGTGGGGAAATGTTCTGGTTCAGTGAGATGATGTCAAGCATGCAACAGCTCTAACTCTTTATTACGCTGTGACAGTTTTCCTCAAGTTAAATAATCTTTAAAAATTACTATATATATGTATCACAATAAATTGCAATATATTGCATCATTTCCCATGTTTTGTGATACATATTTCGCTATATTTTTGTCCAATACACACACCCTACATACTGATCAATAATCATGTGTAAAGATGTGCAAAATATTAACATAAACCAATGTCATTTTTGAGATTAGTTTTTTAATCCACTTTGAAGCTGGCCAAAACTGATCACAACTAATCTCTATTTAATTCAATTTGAGGCACTCTTTAAAGGGTGCACAGAAAAATACTTAGAAATTTTCAATGTCAACCTTATTTTTTTAAGTTTATATATATAATTTTTAAAAAACGTTACTGGTTTTTATAAGTTTTTTAAAACCGTGTTACTTTCTTCTTATTTAAAAAAAAAACTTTTTTTTTGTAAAAGTGTCAGGCTAAGGCATTTTCTTTTATCCAAAAAAGGCACAAAACAACTTCCTCAAAGCTAAGGAAATTGATTCAACTGCGCTGAAGTGAATACAGAAGAAATCGTTGATCGATAGGGAGGTCTGCAGGAAAAATGTCCCCCTGTTCGGAAGGCAGGCTCACATTTCACTACAGAACCAGGAGCCACTACCAATCAGTGTGCTTGCATGCACATCAGGAAACTGAACTATTTCCTTAAATGGACTGAAGTTGTTTTAATGCATGTAAACACTAGCCTGGTAAATCAGACTATATGTGTATATATAGTCTGGCCACGGTTCACTGAAACGACTCATTCATAGGGGCGGAATCAACGCTTGTCAATCAAACCATCTTCACATGCTATTGGATAGCGCAACAACCGGAAACAGCTGGTAGATTAAACTTTTCCTCTTTCAAAATAAAAGACTTAAGTTCCTCTCTCTGTTCGTGTCTTAGAGAAAAGCCCAAATCTAAATTGTCCAAAGTTGATAACAAAGACGTTTCAAACGAACACGGTTCCTGAACTGCCGCCATGTTGTTTAAAGAGTCGGAGTGCTGACGTCATCGGCTAATCCCGCCCTCCAACCCATTTAAGCGTTGCGATTGGCCCGGTTCAAGACTGACCGGACCAATCAGTGGGCTGCGGAGGTTCCAACGAAGCGTGGCTAGACCAAAGTCTGTAGAGCAGATCTGACGGTCTAGTTTACTAGGCTATGTAAACTAGGGATGTGGAGATTCACCGATTTGAACCGGTGGTCCGACCATGACGTGTAAAATCCGACTGCACCGGTAGCTTCAGTGAGCATCGGCTCAGCTGACTGCTAATTGCGCAACGTATCTCTCTCTCTCATCTCCCATCGGTGAAAACAATGGTTGCATCGATTACTGTAGTTCAGGGTGTCCTGCCTTTTTCCTCTCACGAGCTATACTGAGCAGCTCCACGCGTGTTGCGGGGCGAACTGCAGGTGCTGCAAACGCTGTGTGTGCGTGCGCGTGTGTGTGTTTGTGTGTCCACCACCGAGTCAGCGCTCGTTCACGTGACGTTTACCGGAGTGGCTCAGCTGCTGTCCTTGTAACTCGTTCCCCAGAGGTGCGCGGGAGAGAACTGTCCCGCTATTTAACAGTAACGACTCCGCGTTCAACCGGTTGATCAGTTTATAGTTTATCTGTTTTGTCCTCGTTTTGTTGAACGCACCATCAGTAAAACTACAGAAGCCAGGTGGCGCAGCCGCAGTTAGAAAACCTGGTAGAACAGGTGAGGAGGAGATGAACAACATCAGAGAATCTGAATGGTTTCTGCTCTGTTAGCCACTAGAATCTGTTGGTCAGTATTAGAGACACTATGTTGAAGTTATTTACACAATGCACAGAGTTAATGCTGTAAATGTTGATTAGAGTAGGTTTAACAAGTGGTTTAGTCAAATTACAGACAGAAAGTACTATTAATTAAAGGAGGATCTGAGGAAAGGGCTTTGTTAAGGGTTCACATATTTTATTATTTATTTTTAAGAGGCCTAATCTTTTAAATTGGCTATATTAATTAATTGTTAACAAAGTATAGAGATTTACTTTATTGATCCCTTGGGTAAAATCCTCTCTTAACCTTTCTTAACAAAAGTGGAACGAACTTCATTTGAGAGTTGGGTTTTCTAACGTACATGTAAACTAGAATAAAGGCTCCCAATGTATTAACATAAGACTCTCCTGTGCATGTAAACACACTGAAAGACAGCCTTAAAACAGTTCCAACCTGGAGCACGGTCCCTCCCCCTTCCACCACTGAAGCTACCTCTTGCATCAAT
This sequence comes from Callopanchax toddi, assembly GCA_006937965.1. Taxonomy (NCBI): domain Eukaryota; kingdom Metazoa; phylum Chordata; class Actinopteri; order Cyprinodontiformes; family Nothobranchiidae; genus Callopanchax; species Callopanchax toddi. The sequence goes on along the minus strand of SSNR01000108.1, from coordinate 505,551 downwards.
GAAACTCTGCTGCTATACAGTAGTTACCAAGAACTCTTTATATCTTCTCTTCCTCCTGCTACATCATCACATTTGATCATCCTAACTGTTCTGCTCCTGACCCACATACAGTATGTCAAACCTATCCTTAGCTGCTAATAGTGTTTTTAATGTTTATAAAATGTTTATTTACCAAATAAAAGATCTTTTGATGTGACCATCAATTTATTATAAAATCCCACAATGCACATGTGATAAACTGGTCATTTGCCCTATAAAGGGTTAGAGAGTTAGCTACAACAGATATTATATGTTGACTCTATCCATTGCAAGCCATTTAAAAAGACCCAAACTATCACTTTAATGTTCAGACAGTGATGCAGGTTTCGGTCAAATGAGGGCGCAGTCTACATTAGCTTCCTAGCTCCATCTCTTTAACGGGACACCGTGAGCTTTAACGGGCCTTTGCTGCTTTAAAAGTAAGAAAATATGAATAAATGTGACTTCAGAGCCAATAAACAGCCGCAGTTAGCCCTGTCTCAGTGAGCATATTTACTACTTCGGTTTTTTTGACGAAAAACCGACGTTTTCAGTCACTTTTTAACAAGCCAGCGCCCGGAGACGTGTCACGTTTGCTTGTTTTCTCTTAGTTCAGATAAATATCGCTTCATGTTATGAAGGTAAAACTTAAAACTCACCGACCGTCCAGCGGTGGTGACTCTTCTCCTCTCTGTGTCCGTTCAGGCGATGTTATTTTCTAGAGAAGTTCATTCCTCTCGCCAAAAAGACGCTCTGTTATGAACTGTCTCAACTTTAAATTAGCTGCTAGTGAAACTACAAACAGTCTGGCATTAAGTGTTTGGGGAATTTCATTGATTTGGGACGCTTCTTCTGAAAGAAACCACTCCTTGTTGCTTTGTCCAGCGGTGATGTCATGCGGAGCCTCCCCCGGTACCGACCCCCCACACGGGCTTTAACCGTTTAATGAACACAGCGACTGGAGTCAGTCTGAAACTATATACCGTATTTAATCATGCATAGTGGCCAAACGATGAAATACATTTTATATCGACGTCATACCAAATAGAAAGAAACCAGAAGCAAACATAACATGAATAAAACCATTTTAATGCAAAGTTTTCAAGTTCAAGATCAAATTACTTTGGTTTTTTGTTCTGTTTTTCGATCGTTGAATCATCAGAAATACCGTATAATAAGCCATGAAATTTTGACACAACCTAAACCATTTAAATAGACTTTTTAATTTAAAAGAAATGTCTGAAAGTAATATAATTTACAAAAATCAGTTCAATTCGCTGTGATTTTTCTCCAGACTTTTTTATTAGTCTTTTTTATATTTCAGTGCGTGGAGAAATGAATGTTTAATATATTGTTTATTTTATTTTATTTCTTTTTTAAAGAGATATGAAATATCCGTTGCTCAGACAGTGTCCATGAACGCAACATTAGACCACATGACTAAAAGCAGGAAGTGAATTGCCTGTCAACAATAAGACGGTGAGTGTGCATTTGTTTTACTATCTACTTCGGCTGTTGTTGCCTTTATGTTTGACAATATGAGTTTTATATTATTTAAAAAATAGTTTCGTTATTCTAATCAAGCACACCGCGGGAAATGTTCATGTTTAATTTAGCGAGTCGTATGTTTTATGGCAAGCGCTGCGCAGCTAATTGCACTAAAACTTACCTATTAAACACAAAAAGTTGAGTAAATATTTAGTATAACGTCTTGTTCTGAAAACTAATTGATATAGTTTGAGTTTTAGAAAAGTATATTTAAACATATCGGTAAATATAGCGTTCTCCCTGAGGGTAATAGTACACACGGATCAAATTTAGCTTGATTTTCTATTATCTTCAGTAAACTATTCATGATGAGGTTCTATTTTCTGTCATTTTTAGCGTTTGAAGTTAGAGATGACTTCATTAGATTGGCACCTGTCTCTGAAGCTGGTGGATCAGCCCAAATCCACCTTCCACTTCCCAGAGATGATGCCAGGGGATGTCCCTCCTGGAGGATACAGGGTGGCAACATTAAAACAGCTCGTAGCAGCTCAACTTCCGGACTCCGTCCCAGATCCTGAACTAATAGGTCAGTCAACATGTTAATTAAACTATAGTTGAAACAAAAAAGTGCACCACCCACTTCTCAGTGTGTGAATGATGCCTAAACTGTCCTGTCTTGTTCCTGTGTTTAAACTAGAGCTGGTTCACTGTGGCCGGAAGCTGAAGGATGACCTGACACTGGATGCTTGTGGAGTTCAGCCAGGATCCACCTTACATGTTCTCAAAAAGACTTGGCCAGAGCCAGAGAGCAGTCCAGGTGTGTGTGTGGGTGTTTCTGTCTTGGTTAAAACACATGTTTAGGCTAAGTGACACATAAATTCTGATTTTGAATGTGTTTGTGTGTATTTTCTTATGTATAGAGCCTGTAAACAAAGCAACAGCAGCCCGGGAGTTCAGAGTGTTTCATGCTGCTCTTCATTCTCTCAACTCTGCCTATAGAGACTCAGTGAGTAAAGGACTTATGCAAACATCAACTTCATTGTTATTGATCAGTTGAACCATTTTTGACATAAAAAAAAAAAAAATTAGAAACTGCCGTGTCATGTGGTTAAAATTAAGAAGCATATTTACTGCAAATGCATTTGAACTTTTCTTACATTTTTGGTGATCTGGAGAAATACCAGAAACTTCTTCAAATTCCAAAATGCATATATAAGTTAAGGAGGATGTTCAGTGTTAGGTTTGAGCATTAAACTCTGTGGACTTGTAGCAATCAGACTTAGTTTTGGTTCCTCTGCATTTCATTCAAGCAGCATAATTATCCATTCCTGATATCATAAAGTGTCTATTTCTGGCACCAGTGTGTTTTGCTCATCATGACCAGGAGAGCGAGTGCAGCAGCTGTTCATTGTTGGCATCGCGGTGTAGCTTCAGCTGTGCTGTACATACGAAGAAAACAAGACGCAAGTGAGGTTAGATGAGGTGAAGGACGACTCGTCTCCTGTTGTTTCGGCAGCAGATGAGAAATGAAAGTGCCTGCTTAGTTTTAAGGCTCAAGCTGGTAAAGGAGAGGAACAAATAACTAAAAATGTAAAACTGCAAATGATTATATAAAGTAGAAGCAATTAATTGAAGGAAAATGTGTTTGAGGTGAGAGAGCAGTTTCATAAAAATGTAAAAAGTTTTCTCTTCTATGTCAAAATTAATGTTCTCAGTACCTTTGCATTCAGTTATATAAATTTTAGATTGTAAATCTTGATACTTTCAAATAATATTAAATTTAAGGTCTTTATGTGTAATAAATGTAGACATTGATATGTCCTTTTTTTGTTTGTTTTTATTAACTGATCTCCTATAAGCTGTTTTTTTTATTTTTTATTTCCTTTAAAGCTGTTCTCATTGACACCAAAAGTCTTAAAAAAATAACAGAAATTTGACCCAACAGAACTTTAACCAGTGTAGCAACAGAGACTCCCACTGGGTCGCCTAAAGCTCCAGAATGAGAAGACGGCAACATCCAGCTGTATCATCCAGCTGTATCAGGCTTTGATTTTCTGTTTTATTTTTCTTTATATGAATTAAAAATATTGTTAAACCCTTCCAGCTTACTCAGTTATCCAGTCCCTGTCCTGAAGTGGAAACACTGTGTTGTCAGGGAGTTGGAAGCTTCCAAGTTTTTTGTTCCCTGGGGAAACTTCCTGCTGTTAGAAAGCAACTAAACAGAGAAAATTGGCTTTCTTTACTTGTGAGAAATTCTGAAGACCTCAATCTGTCAGACACATTTTAAGAACAGCAACGGCAGCTGATAGAATTTAGTTGATGATGCTGAAAACGGCTGGTCTGAACAGAAACCACTCAGCTGAAAAATGTTCGTAGGTACTCCTACACAGGTTTTGCTGTCGTAGACGAGCTTACACTTGTGCTTCGTTTGACGTTGTTTACATGTGTAAAGTTAGATGCTGGACTTTTTAGTTTATTTTCTTTAGTTGGGCTTACCTTTTATATTAAAAATACAAATTTGCCAATTTATGTGATCTTTTGGATATTAACTGCAAATTAACAACACTATAATTAAAAACGGAACATCTCAGGCCTTACCCTCAATGAAACACTTGTTATTCTGTCTGTACTGTGCAGGAAGTTTATGGGATTCTTCTGATTCCTGAAATTTGGATCTCTGTTCTTGGCTTGCGGACCGTTTGGCTCGAGCGATTGGGTTTCTCTCCTGCTGTCATATTTGTGTTCACAGAGGTTTACTTTGGATTTAATCCTTTTGAGAACCACATGTGAGTAGGACCTCAGACCGCTAAAAGATGGTCCTCAACAGGAGCAAGTTTACCTGAAAAACCTGCTAGCTTTGGTCTAAATATACCAACGTGATTGCTTGAGGGATAAAAAAAAAATAGAACAGTACTGTCAGATGAAAGAGGTAACCCAATTCCTGCTGCTGCATCTGCTAACCTGCTAACGTTTACTCTCCATTCTCAACTTTTAGGTCTATAAAATGCTGACAAACAAAGAGTCTTTGGATCAGATCATTGTAGCCACACCTGGGCTCAGATCAGACCCGATTGCTTTAGGTAAGACTCTCCTTTATGTCAGTTTATAACACTACACTAAAAGTGATATACATTCTAACATTTTCCTTTCAAATCACACAGGAGTGCTTCAAGACAAAGACTTATTTGTGCAGTTCACAGACCCCAACATGCTTGATGTGTGAGTTGGACTTTTCAGCTTATTTATACAAGATCAGTGCAAAAGATGTTCATTAAAACAAGCATTTGCACTTCCTACGTCTGTCTGATAGATTAATCGGTTCACACCCAGCCCTCGTCAATGCCATCATCTTAGTCCTGCACTCGGTAGCTGGCAGCATGCCCGCTCAGTCCAGTGCCAGCTCTTCTCGCAACGTCTCTGCCAGTTCCTACGGCGATATGCCAGGTAGGGGGGGGATTATAGGTCGCTGAAAGCAGGCTGGGTTTCTGGCAGGGAGGATCAGTGGTTGTCATGTACCAGTACAAGGGAAAAGGGCAGCAGAATTTAGAGAAAGTACAAACAGATTCAAGATGCTGTCAGATTTATTGTTTTCTGTTTTCTTGCAGGAGGCTTTATGTTTGAAGGCATGTCGGACGATGAGGACGAATTCCAGTCTGTAAGTCCATTCTCAGCATCAGACGTCATTCACTGAAGTGGATAAAGATCTTAACTGTGTCGTACCTGAATGTGTGTAACAGGGGAGCCCAGCTGGTCCCTCGAATCAAGGCAGCCTCTCTGCAGGAATTCGACCCGTGTCTCTGGGCCACAGTGGAGCAACAGGCCCTCGACCCATAACGCAAAGCGAACTAGCAACTGCTCTGGCCCTCGCTAGCACTCCAGACAGTAGCGCTGTCACTCCAACGACAGCCAGTCAAGTGAGACACCAGATATTCTGACTTATACAGTGATGTGGACAAGTGTTAGCCCCCTTACAGATTGCTAGGAGAAAACGGACCCTAGGGGGTGCTAAAAATAAGCCAAAACTGCCCAGTGTGCCTTTAAGTGATTTTAAAAAAGCAAAAAGATAAGAAATCTGTAAAAGATTTTTCACATTTTAAGTCTGTAATAGGACTAAATATTAAACTGATGAAGAATCTGTGTATATTAAAGTTGCTTATGTGGTTTCTGATCCCTTTTGCTTGTATTTTCTTTGATGAAGGTGGACCCCTCTGGTGGTGCGGGCCCCATGCCAGCTGGCACCCCAGTCAGTAATGATCTCTTCAGCCAGGCTCTACAACAAGCTCTGCAGGCCACCAACATGTCTGCTCTGCAGGTGAACCAACCCTCTAAAGCCCACGAGTGTGCTCAGCTCCTGGCAGGGATTATGATATAAATAACAGTAACCAGGTGCCGTTTGGACAAAAGATAATTTTTCTGAACCGATTTTTGTGTTGCCAGGGCCGTTGGCAGTCTCAGCTGCAGCAGCTCAGGGACATGGGGATCCAGGATGAAGAGCTGATGCTGAGGGCGCTGCAGGCCACAGATGGCGACATCCAGGCTGCCCTCGAGCTCATATTTGCTGGAGGTCCAGGTCTCTAAGGTCAAACCCCCACGGACAAAGCCCGCCATAAAAGAGAGAGCAGGAAAAGGAAAACATCTGGCTGATCTGCTGCACGAAAATATGATATGGACTCAAGATCTACGCCTCATACAGATACTTATTAATGTGGCATCTTATAAAGTTAATGTTCACATCAGCATCGTCTGTCAATTGATTTGAAATATCATTTATTTACATTCTAGTTATGGAAACACATTTTGATTCAGTATTAAAAGTCAAACTGAGTCAAGATCTTGTAGGAAGTATAAATCCACTGAACTGTTTTGAATATATATTTTTTAAATCTTTTATTTTGAAGGTCTTCATTTGTTAGTGTTTTTCATTTGATAACCCACCTGAACACAGAATTGTCTCTAATTTTAGCAGAATCTTTTTTTTTTTTTTAAATGTGATTTTGATTACTTTCTTCCATCGACCAGCTTTTTTTCATCTACTTAAAAACATGTAGAAATTCAATATCAGGTGAGAATATCGGGTGGACCTTCAGCATCTTGTAAAAACACATTAGTTTCTGCCTCGTTTTGGAAAATGCTCAATATTTTAGTAGAAAACATTGAAAAAGTATTTTAATTTGGTCAACTATGTAAAAAAACTGTAAAATCAACATGATTTATTACCAGTGTAATTCTAAAGTTTGTACACTAGATGGCAGTATAGTAGTTTTTATAAAATCACAGTTTTAACCAACTTTTTTTTCCTTACCTGATTAAAATTCTGTTATTGATCTGTTATCTGGTAAACATGTATTGATAAATGCTTTTTATTAGAAGTTTTGTTGCATTAATATTTCAAACAGATCATTAAACAGCCTAAAACAAAACATGTCAAAACAAAGGAATCTGCACAGATATGATGCTTCATGACGGTCCTCAGAGACATAGCTGTGTTTGTTGTAACCATTAGCAGAACTCTCTTTTTAACCCCCAGCCTTATTACAGACGGATACATTTGCTTTGTCTCATCGTCTCCCATTAGAGCATTTCAGGGGAGGACATATCTCCCCCCCCTCCCTTCTCCTGCCTACCCTCCATCTACAGTAATTGCCCTGCTTGGTTTTATTGCTGCATCTGTGAACGTGACAGCTCAATCAGTGGATTGGCCTTTCATGAACACAGAACCCAAACGGCGCTTTGTGTCCGTCTGTCCTTGTTACCGGTTTATAGCACGCACCTGCGAGCAATTTCCACCTCCCAACTGCCTCCAAGGGTGTTTTAAAAAATAAAGCATGTCCTTTGTGCTGAAAGGAAACAGCATCAGTGATTCAACAGAACAATAGTGAATAAAAGTGGCTTTGGCTTCTCTGCAAATTAAAGCAGAGACAGTTGGGGATGGAGAGAATTGGCTTTTAAAACTCAGAAGTAACGATGTGGAGTTGTGCTTTGACGCTTCAGTGGATACTAAGATGCACTAATAAACACGATTCAGGGTCGTATATCACGTATTTGCTTTCGAGTGCGCGTTAAGCTACAGCTGAAGCTCAGCCTGTAATCACAGCTTTTATAATACTGTAAACAGTTTACGGTGGGAAATCGCTCGGTGACGTTGTCATGGGGATGCCTAAGTGATTTTGTTTTTACTGTGAAAGAACTGTTGATTACATGTCGCCGAACACTGAAGTGTCTGTGGACTCTTTTTTGTTTCCACTCAACATCTCAATAAAACCCCAGCCAATCAAAACACATTCACTCTGAATTTGAACAAAGTTTTCTTCCCAGCATTAAAGTAAAACACGCTTTGTGTCAGGAAGAAAAAGTAAATGTGCTTCATAACACTTCATCAGATTTAAAAGTCCGGTTTATTTGTTTTAATTCAAAGTTGCAGATTATGTGGTTTAAATCCTCCACATTTCAAAGGGATACTTCAGATCAGTTTAGGTGTGTTTCTGTGAAAATAATAGCTGTAGCTATTGAACAAGATTAGTTCTGACCAGATAAATGAGCTACTGGCTAGTCTGAGGGGCTGGTTTTGAAGTGTTTCTGGTGATTTAAAGCAGCTTTAGTTTAAAGAATGCCATGTCACTTCATGCAAATGTTAAACTTCTACATTACAGTCCATTCCCCATCACATGGTTGTTATAGAATCCTGTGGATATTTGCAGCAGAATATTAGCTGCTACTGTAGTAGGGGTTGCACGAACTAGTCGACTTTTGTGGGCTGTAGTCACCTTTTAAACCAAAGGTCGACTCATCGCTGATCACGTGAACTTTTATTTTGAAGGGGTTTCTTTGAAAGGTTCCATTTCCTTTGATGAGTTCCGGTCTGGCGCTGCGCTATTAAAATGGATATTTACTCAAAGAATACTTCTTGGCAGCTTTTGATGCCCTTGCTAATCGATTGTCCTTCTTTAATCAACTTAATGGTGAGTCTTTGCTTTTTTTATCTCGTTTTACTAAAAATGCGGCGCTATTCAAACCTCCGATGTGCTAACAGCTAAGCTAACGAGCTAATGGCTCGGCTATCAAGCTTTGAGTGATTTTATTCATTAAATAGCGAATGTCTTTGTTGTGATTATGGCCGAACAATAGACCACAATCTTAAAATTGTTTTGCATATAAACCTGACTAAAATGTGACTAAAACTAATCAGCATTTTAGTCTAAAGACTTGATACTAAAACCAAAGTGCTCCTAAAACAATTGCTCTCTCTGAGCTGTTTGTCATCAGCATTAAAATACGTTTTTGCAATAAAGCCTGTCAAGTTTTGTAAAGCCGTCCTGTATACGCCGTATTATGACGTCATCAGCGATCAGTCGAAGTCGACTCGACTTTTATTACTTGGTAGTCGACTTGTAAAAATAGCAAGTCGTTCTACCCCTGTACTGTAGCACTTGTAATTTAATAATTCTGGTTAAATAATGACATCTGAAATGTAAAACGCTGTAAAGGTCATAAACAGTATTTCACATTGTAACTGGACCATTTGTGACTGGTTGTTGGCTTGTGTCTCCCATTAGGACTGATCTCTGTTTCTCCAAAGAAAAGCCGTTCATAGAGTTATCTACAACAGTTGGGATTTTAATTGTTCATTACTTTTCCACAGAACCTCATTTTTAAAGATATGAAAATTTAAAACTTCCTTTTTCATCTTCTTAAGCACAGAAAGTGCTGAACCATCCTTTACTGAAGGAAAAATGATAATTCCATCACACACATCATTAGCTTCATGAAATAGCATTGGGATTAATCTAGATATACATTAAAAGACTTCTGTAGCTTTTTAATTCAGTTTAAACCTTGATAATGAAGTAATGTAATAAATGATTTAACACTCTAATATAAATATCTCAGAACTGACCCAATGAAACTGCATTAGCTGAAATTCTTAATGAGCTTTTGTTTTTTTTCTAAATCTCTACTGCAGGCCAGCATCATATAGGACAGCTAGAACATAATCTATTAACTTGATATGATATTCTCTATTTTTCATCATTTTTAAATGTTTTCTTATCCGTCTAACCTCATCCACTTTTATACATTTCAGTCCTAAGGTCATGATAATCCTATTTAAGTTCAGTTTACATCTAAAACACTAATTCACAACAAGAGTCAAATCAAAACTCTAAACAGAAAAGAAGCAGAGGACGATGAGCGACAGTGGAAAGAAAGATCCTCCAACAGAACCAGAAGCTTCTGCGTTGACCTGCTGGGGTCTGAGAGGACAGAGGGAGTCCGTCAAACGCAGGAGGGTTGGACCAATGATTTCTATAGAAGATGAACCGAGAAGACAAAGTTAATGGCAGCAATAACTTTAAAAAGAAACATCGATGTTAAAGAGACATTATGTCCTCCAACAGTCTAAACCTGCATGCACAGAGTATCTACTTTTATCGTACTACGTGACTCGTTTCTAAGGCCCTATGTAGTGGATGAAACATTGCAGTGAAACTTTTGAACACCACTATGACTCACCATACTGTAAACAGTGTCCCACATAGTGAATGAGTGGACACTTCAAATTCAGCCAAAGACAAACGTTTGTAGGATTTGATCCTTGAGTGACATTCTGGTCCACACACATTGGTGCGATAATGCACCAGTTTGTTGTTTGCCACACCAAGAAACATCAAGAAGAAGAAGAAGAGTCAAACTGTTTTAATGATGAGTCAAACTAGGAGCAGCAGAAGAAAAACTACACTGATTTTTGTCTTGAAGTCCTGAGTGCGGTGACTTGTTCATCTATGAATACCAGCGGCTTGCAGAAAGTATGAACCAGCTTGTTTCCATCTTAAATCTATAGAAGCATAACTAAAGGGATGAGTCAGGATAACCCAAACTAATCCTACCTACAAGATTTATCAACAAGGAAAAGATTAATCTCATCTTAAAAGTAGACAAGGTGTCTGCCACATGGAAGCTAATCTGAAAAATAGGATCTCTAATATAAGATGGAGCTTCATCTTTCAGAGCTTTATAAAATAGATATCTTCCATGTTGAAGGCCTTTCAACCTCTGGGTAAACCTTCTACAGTTCTGATTATGGATTGATAGAACAATCACACTAAGCTTCTTTGCTAAAATCCACTAGTCCAACCTGTGAGTAGTTTGGGTTTTTGTAACCCCTCAGATGTTTATTAAGGAGATCAACAGGTGATTCAGTCACATGTTTGAAGGTGGGGATGGTGAAACCACCAGACGAGACCCAAGGCTGCGTTCCTGTTCCAGAGCTGAAGAATTAGGTAAACCATCTTCAAGAAAGAAAAACAAAGAAATCATTTTGCCTTAATTCAGGCTCCTAGGATTACTTAGCTGTAGAGGTGGTTGTTAATACTTCTTGGGAGTTAGAATACATGTTTGTTGTCTTTTCTTGGATGCAGCAATAATTGAGGGTGCATAATTTGAAAAGCCACCTCTGAGCAGAGGCAGGTAATAATAAACAACGAGAAAGAGACCCCCCCAAATGAATCCGACCTGCAGCTTTCAAACAGGCACAATTTTGCCCAATTACTCCTTCAGCACCTGGGATTTAGATAATGAGCAAGGTCCTGCACCGTGTCATTACCGTCCATGTATTAAAGCAATGGAAATCATCAGCACCAGGACTGTTGAAATTGTGGAAAAAGCTCGTCTAATCAAGCCTTCACAGACATGCAAAACATTACCAACACTCTCCCTCTGCAGATGAAATCCTCAAACATCCCAAGGCAGGAGGACAGGATTGAGTTAGCATAATGGTCTCCTTACGCTTTTGTCTTTGTGAAAGGAGGCAACTCGCGTGTTATTAGCATGAGGTCTGTTACCTGAGATTGCTTTCTGCCGGGCGTGACTGAGCAGAATATGAAATGAGCTTCTGTTGGATCCGAGGCCGTTTTATACCCTTGTTGCCCATTCATTGCTTTCAAGCCATGCTTTTTATTCTTCCTGCCTCTTTTTCAACGCTCCCTTTTGTCTGCAAAAGCTTCTTTGATGCATTTCATCCCAGGTGCTTTAAGCCTTGATGGAGCTTCTCTGGAAGAGAGCGGAGCTGCAGCAGAGCGGGAGGCATGAATCCTGCACTTTCAACTCGGGGAGCTTGAAGGAGAGTCATAGATGTTTATTTTTATTTAAAAAAACAGCTACTAAGTGACACGTTTGTCTTCTCTCAAGGTCCTAACATAGTCATCTGAGCTGGTACCTGCCAATTCTGTATTCATTGTAAAAGCCAGTGCATGCACTACACATTCTGACAACTCTCTCACAACACAAGAGGCTGTAAAGGTTCAGCGGTTCCCTTCATCAGACCCCTGAGTGTACGCTCCTTCTTCCAAATGTCTGCCACTTGCATTTTAGCCAAATTGCACTTCGTGAAAACAGTTTTCTACCACGACAATTCAGCAGGTCTAAATGTCATTTTATAATAAGGGATCTGGGATTTCACTGCTCAGATTGCCTTCAGTGTCCTGAATTCTGAGCATATACTGTAGATGGTTGAAAAATAAAAATTTAAAGTTTTTTTGTACTGGTTTTACCTGATCTACAAAAAACTTTATAAAAATCTATAGATTTTACTGTAGAATGTGTGCATAAATATGGAAACAAATTACAATTGAAAAGTCTACAGTTAATCACCAGGGTCTATGCAGGAATCTTGAAGTTAAATTTAAAACCTTTTCAAGACTTTTTCCAAGACCATCTCAATATTTTTTAATACCTCACCGCCATTCTGGTTATGCGGCAGCGTTCACAGAGATTCTCTTCCATCTTAACATTTCGGTGCGTTCGTAATACTCACCGGGAGCACCAGAGCGTACATTGTGCTTTTGAACTTCTGCACCGCCCGCCCTGGTGCTCTGAGAGAAGGATTACTAACGCACCCTTTGTTTCCCATTCTTTTTTAAAAATAAAAATGACTAAATTCACACACGTTTAAAATATTTTTGGGACTCAAACTGTTGGACATCAAATTCAGATTTCTTTGTTCCAAAATGTAAGACTATATAAAGCCATGATAAGACTTTTTAATACTTTATAAGGGTCTTGAATTTCCCTAAATTGATTTATCACCTTTTAATACTTTTCAAGACTCCGCGGATACCCTGATCAGTAATAAGAACAAATTGTTTTACTGATGAAGTACATTTCTTTTGGAGAAGTGTAAATCCTATTTTGTAATAAAAACAAGAATGCATTTCTTACCTAAGATGTCTCAAAATATTATCAGGAAATTGTTCTAGAAATACAAATAAACCAAAGCTCATCCATTAATTGCAGCTAAATATTTGGCCAACAATCGGAAACAAATATTTTAGTTGGATCGGTTCAAGTCCTTCTCAGTATTTTAACAGGACTGTTTTGCATCACTTAGAGGAGCCTTCTGCAAAAATGAAATCACACTAATACATGTTAGTATTTATGTGACTTTTATCAAACTCCCAAAGGATGAGTCGTTTTATGAATGAATCACAACAGGTGGAGAAACCTTCTGAGATCTTTGAACCAACTGATTTAAGTGCAGCAGAAAACACGATTTAGTTGCATTTCTTCATTAAATTATCTGCTCAACAACTTTCTTTTTATAATATTTTACAAAAACAACAAAGCTGAACTTCCTGTCACCTCTACTGCTTTCCCCATAACATTAAGTTCCTCTACGGAGCTGCAAAAGAATTTGAAAAGAGTTTTTCATGTTGACTATGTTGGGGAACGCTAAGAAACAATTATAAAGCCTTCAAGAAGATCATTTCCCAGTGTGTAACATGAACAGAACAAGCTAAATACCAGGAATCACAAAGATTTATAAAAGAACCAAAGAAAGCCTAAAAACTTTGGGGATTTGTAAAATCTTATGAACCGCTTATGACAGGGGTGTCCAAACTTTTCAACATGAGAGCCAAAATCACCAAGTGTCAAGTTTTTGAGGGCCACAAAAGTTAGAATATTTCTTAAAAGAAACGAGCAAAAAATATTTTGTTCTGCTCAAAAATCTTTGAAAACAGTCTTTGTCAATACGACACAGGGATCTCGTATGTTTGACTCAATAATAAAAAGCATCAAATTCACTGGATCTGATTGGTCGACTGTTTTTAGGTTTCTACATTTAGTTCCATCCTCAGCAACAAGACCAGGATCTGGGTCTTTCTTCAGTCCTGTTGCTGGATTTAGTCAGGCTTTATGAACAGAGCTCACAAGTCTGCGTTTTGGTAAAAGTCAGTGAGGATCTGTGGTTCTTTTTACCAGGAAATAAAGTTGGAAATATCAATCAATCTCTCTTGAATTGTCAAAAAAAAAAAAGAATATTTTGATTAAATGGAAAATTTTGCATTTAAAAATATTTTAATTTACTTGGATTTTCTGTTTGTTTGGTTTTATGTTAGTAAAAATCTAAAAAATGTCATAAAGCGTCTCTCTGCATCAAAATCCTGCAGGAAAACTAAATTATATAATTTTTAAAATGCAGCTGAGGGCCACACAAAATCACTCTGAGGGCCGCATTTGGCCCACGGGCCGCATTTTGGACACGCCTGTCTTATGAAGTTGGTAGAAAGTTTAATAAGATAGATGTGACCGCACTGTTATTAGGAATATTGAAAACTGCAGAAAAAATGCAAATAAAATATAATACCTATGTGACTACAAATCTATTTAAAAGTAATTCTAAAGGCAAAAACTTTACTTGTGTTTTGGATTTGTTTTATAGGAAAATATGAATTCTAAATGCAAATATTAGGTGATCTGTATATAAAAGGTGTCAAAAGATTAGCTTATTTAAATGTCACAGAAAATCTGTACACAGTGCTCAAAACACTGCGTGAAAGAAATCCAAACTGAAAGCACTCAAGATATTTATTTAAAAAAATAAGAATCAGAGAGGTCTTTTTCTACGTAAATGACGACTGAATACTTCTATAAAGGTTTTTCTAAAATGCTCCTGCATTCAATTCACATTAAAATAAATCTATAATGTGGATAAAAATAAATACAAGTGTGCATTCAGAAAATAGAAACTGTAAAATGAGTCAAACATATCAAGCACATGCTACTGGGACTTTTTTTTTTTTTTTAACAGGGCTGAGCAACAAAGTGGATCGATGGAGAACAAGTGCTGAAGGACTGGCTTGATAATAGCTCCTGCATTCTGTCCTTGACTCAAACAATGGTCCCTCTTCCCTACAGACTGAAAGACTTCACCATGGTAACTGGTGATGGTGGAGATACTGGAAGGGGAGCTTTTCTCCCACTAAACAATTACCTGTTTGCTTTATTGTGGCAGGTTTGCAGGAGGAAAAAAAAGAAGAAGAAGTAAATCCAACGACATGCTAAACTCATAAACCCAACTTTATTTATTTTTGCACCATGATGCCTCTACGTCCCCGTACAATACATTCAGTATATACATTTGGCCATGAGGGACTTTACAGAGATGTAATAGTAGTGCATACATACGTGGCACAGAAATGTACACAAAGAAAAACTCATACTTTACCACAGTAAAGCAATAAACAGGATACACCCGGGGCAAGTGGATGGATGATGGCTGCTCACACCACTACACACACACACACACACAATCATTCACCCAGCAAACACTGCTTCACACACACACACACACACACACACACACACACACACACACACGAGCTTTAAGACACTTCTCAGGGAGTAGAAGGGCTCTTTCAGATTTTCAAAATAGAAATACAAGTATGTCAAGAGTGTTTGCTGACTGCAGCAAATTCCTCTCTCTCGTCAGAACACTCGTCCCTTCTTCACTCCTACATCTCTCCGTTTCTTCCAAAGCTATAAGGCCTCTCTCTCTCGGCAGCGCTGCCGTCACACGCAGCCTCTTTCCTTTAGTGGAATCAGCAGCAGCAGCAACTAGATTTTAAATTTACATCCCGTTTTAGGATATGTTCTGTCAAAGAAACACAGGTCCGGTTTGACAACATACAATTCCTCAATGATCTGACGACAGCAGTCTGTCCGCTCGCTAATCACCTCTCCTCCTGCTGGACCCTTTTTTTTTTTGTACCATCACATTTGTCATTTTTCTGAGGCACACACTGAACGCTTCCCCTTCAATCACTGCAGTTTATAGTTGCATAGCACACAGCAGAGATGTGGTCATTTAACTCTGCAGACGCAGCTGTCGTGCTCGCTAAATCTGATTTCAGCTCATGCTGCAGCCTAAAAAATCTTCACGTTTACTCGCCCATTAAACCACTGAGTTATGCATTCTCATCGGACTTCTGCATGTCAATAGGAAATATTACTGCTAGGGATCAAATAAACAGCAGGAATGTGATGAAAAGTTAAATTTAACTGTTTTAACGAGTTGCTAAACTAAAACCACAAGTAGGTACCAGCAGGGTAACAGACACTCTTAAAAGTCTGTGCACACAAACTCATCAGCATTCAGACAGCCTAGACATAAAGTTGCTGTTAAACACACTCACACACGCATGGCCACGTGGGGGCTCTAATGCAAAGTGGAAGCATGACAGGTTGAAGGTAGGTGTTTATCTGGTTCGGACAGGCTGTGATCGATGCGTGGGCTCGGCAGGAGGGGGGCCGGCTCGTCGGTCAGAAGAAGCGGTCGACTCGTGTCTCAGACCCTCTTGAGGCGAGTGTGCACATAGCAGAACAGGAAGTAACTAAGATGCAAAGCGTCACATCAAATGAGGCTGGGGCCAAAAGTCCCAAAAAAACACGATCACGTCGGCGGCACGGAGCGGGGAGGGCAAGGCGGGCTGGTGGGCCAACCACATCAGAAATAATGACCCCAGAATAAATAACAGTCACAGAACAATCATTAGAAGCAGAACTGGAACTGAGCTGATCTAGTGGACTGATTTGACCCATGCATTATAAGGCATTACCGTAATTTCCGGACTATAAGCCGCTACTTTTTTCCCTTGCTTTGGACCCTGCGCCTTAAACAACGGTGCGGCTTATCTGTGGCTCAGCTAACGGCTACCAAGGGGGCGCTATCAAAGCACCAGCGCACAACAAAGTATATTTTGAAAAACTGGACTGCTGCGTGATGATGATGGAGAGTAAGAGATGACTGTTTGGGAACTGCTGTATCAAAATAAGCAGCCTACCTTGTTATGTCTTCCTCCTCCTGCGTGCTAAAACCATCAAAATCCTCTTTGTCAGTGTCAGAAACGAACAGGCCCAGAATCGCCTCATCAGCCAGTCTCTCTCCTTTGTTGTTGCTCTGAAAACCAATAAAATCCTCTTCCTCTTTGTCAGTGTCTGAATCAAACTGCCTCCGAACGGCTCAATCAGCTATTGCGCAATCCACTTCTATGGCCGTGTGTCGCCTTTGCGCATGCGCACGTAATTTACGTGACCGCGATTCACAAAGCTTTTGCGTGTTTTACGTACGTGCGTTTACCTCGCAGTCACGTTCATTACGTGCGCATGCACAAACGCGACGCGCGGCCATAGAAGAGGATTACGCAATAGCTTATGGAGCCCTTGTTTGGAGGCTGTTTTACTCCGAAACTGAGGAAGAGGATTTTATTGGTTTTTAGAGGGACAACAAAGGAGAGAGACTGGCTGAGGGGGCGATTCTGGACCTGTTCATTTCTGACACTGACGATGAGGATTTTGGTGGTTTTAGTACGTAGGAGGAGGAAGACGATGATACGGTAGGCTGCTTATTTTTGATACAATAGTTCCCAAACAGTCATCTCTGTCCCAACAATCCCCTCTGTGGTAGCAGGAACTCATATATACAGTAATTAAACATTAAGGAACAGTGAGGCCAGCTAGTGCTGCTGGAACCGGTTGGGCCGCTCCGGCTTTCTCTCAGTTCAAGCAGCAATCAGTAGCTGCCCAAGGTGGTAAAACATTTACATACGAACAGTAGGCTGTGTCCTCAGAGCAGACAACAACCGTATTCACATACAAACAGACAAAGGTATGTGGCTGTGAGAGTAGCCTCTAAGTGGCCTCCCACACACACATACATATGGTAATTAAACATTAAAACACCCGCGGCTTATAGTTAGGTGCGGCTTATGTGTGGACAAATCTGCAATTTCCCCCAAATTTGGCTGCTGCGGCTTATATTCAGGTGCGCCTTATAGCCCGGAAATTACGGTAAGCAAACATCTGTTACTGACATCACACAGTAAGATAACAGTGACTATACATACAATTGCTGATCAGGAGAAAAGAAAAAAACTTCTTTTTTTTACTTTTTTATCATTAGAAATAACTGCATTAAAAGAAAAGAACATATTCCTCAAACCAACGACATCATTTTAAAAGGAATTGGGAATGTCGTGGGGTGAGCGGATCGATGTCTGCAATCCCGTTGTACCTATTGATCTGCAGATGGGGGGGGGTGACATTGATTTTCTGAGGTAGACAATGCAGGCATATTTCATTCTCCCAATGCAAAGCCATTCCACACAGGGGTAATTTGGTCCATTTGGACAGGCTCTGGACCCCAGCCTCAGCCAATTGTACTGTGTCAGATGGGCTGACCCATCCATCATGCTTTTCCTGCCTGTCTCACCGCTCTGGTACTTACACTGTCATTTGGTGTGATGCACCCACTCAGTGATGGATAGCAGACAACATGCAGTGTGACAACATAGAGAGATCAGTCCTGCTTTTTGTTTACGCGCAGCTGGGGACGCACCGCTCAGACCCGGTCAGTTTATTTAATATCCTGGCCACCGTATGAGGCCCACATGGACAATATCGCTCGACATGCGCTGTAAATGTTGCTTCCCTTACCCATCGAGTCCCCCTTTGACATAAAATTACAGCATCAACAGGGCCTGTCCAAATGAGAAGCTCAAACAGTTGTGAAAGTGTTGATTCGCTGAACAAAGGTACAGTAGTTTGAGATGAGGTTGATCCCAGTGATATGTTGTACCTCTCTTTTTCTTTGAGTGTTAAGCGCTATGGGTTCTCAGCTCAATGGTTACTGAAGTGAAGCTCATCAGAAGGTCCGTCTCTGATGTGATAAGTAGATGTTCGTCATAAATAAAATAAAATAGAATAAACTAATAAAAATGTCTGCGATGCTGAGTCTGTATGAGATAGTAAACAGATCTGGAATCTGTCGGCCAGCAGGGCGAGTCAGGACCAGCAGGTACGGTCCATGTTCCTGTGATGTGGGTTCTGCCCAGACGAAACAGGAAGCCACCGGGTGGCCCAGAGAGTTCTGCAGGGACGGACGCCTGCCCGCGACCCAGATCACTATAGTGTCCTGATGGCTACGGGGTACAGCAGGGACATGTGTTCGGCACCTTTGATGGGCAGCTTGCGGTTTGAGTAGAAGTGGATGATCTCAGGCACGCTGTCGAACGGGCAGCTGTTCTGGCCCAGGATGTACTTGCTCTCCTTCGTCCGAGACAGCTTCATGTGCATGAAGCCCTGACTGCTCCTGTACAGAGAGGAGAGATGTTTAGTATGTAAGAGTTGACAAAAGGAAACTAAAATATCCTGTTTATCACTGTTGTGGTTAGTTAATGTCACACTGTCCCAGAGACATTCTGCTTGGAGTCACGTTATGAATACATGACAACATTGCTCCAGTATCTATTTCAGATTGCTGCCACAGAGAGAAATACGACAAACGAGGATGATTGTGAATCCTTTAGACAGAAATCCAGATTAAGACTGTCCAAATCAAGTCAAACTGAAGTGTTGTCATTCCTGCTGTCATTCCCCACGAGTTTTGTTTGATTTGAATTGAAGTAAAACTCCCACCACACATCAAAAGAGGGAGTCAAGCCAGGACGGGGCTGGCTACTCCTTTTTCTGTGTGCTTTCATCAAGGACCCGAGGGACATAAAAACAACAAATCAAACCATCCGTTCCACACATCCATCTTCTGCCAGCAAGTCTTGGGTTTGCCCTGAAATCTCCTCTCCCATAGCTGTCCAGAAGGCATCTCTTCCAGATGACCAAACCACCTCAACTAGCTCATTCTGATGTGGAGAAACATCGATTTTACATGAAGCTCCTCCTCTTATTCCTGAGGATGAGTTCAGCCACTCTATTTCAGCTGCATGTATTCAGAGTCTCACAGCTCATGACCAAAAAAGGGTTGCAATCTAGATGAATTGGTAAATTGTCCACTTTGCTTTTTGACTCGGCTCTTTCTTCATCATGACAGATCGTCATCACTGCAAACGCTGCTCCAATCTGTCCTAGTCTACTGGTTAACAAGACCCTGAGATACTTGGGCTCTCCTCCAGAATCTCACTCCAAAAGTAAAAAAAAAAAGCTTTTCATTAAAGAAAGGTTTTTGAGAAGATGGCATTCATAATTTATTTAGAATAACTCAAGATTCCCAGCTAAAAGTGGCAGGAAAGGGTAGGAAGCTGATGCTTAGCAGGTATACTATGGTGAGTAGTTCAGGTCCGGTTATCAGCATGCCAACTTTTGCTGAATGGAACCAATCAGATAATCATCTAAGAGTTTAATCCTGAGGCAGATTGTTGAGATTTTTGAGTTCGTAAAAAAAACTGTCAGATCAATTATTTAGCACCAAAATGGTCACAAATACAATAAAAGGCCTGAACATACAGATCACCTCTCATTAAC
Source organism: Callopanchax toddi (assembly GCA_006937965.1). Lineage (NCBI taxonomy): Eukaryota > Metazoa > Chordata > Actinopteri > Cyprinodontiformes > Nothobranchiidae > Callopanchax > Callopanchax toddi. Next base: position 485,460 of record SSNR01000108.1, on the reverse strand, counting down.
AGTCCCTTCCTCCCATGTTAGCTGTCCTCTCCAGAATGAAACAGTGCTCTGAAAGCCGGATTAGCTACGATAACTTTGGAGTCGCCTCGGGGGGGTCAGACTAAAAGGCAGGCTGCTTAAGGTGCTGAGTTTCACATGCAGGGCATAAGGATGAGACTAATGAACCCCCGAGATAAATCACTTAAGCTACAGCAATAAATGCACAGCAAATTAAAAGCTCCCTGTGTGCAAGGAGCTTTTGATCAATACATTTTACAGCTTGCCAGTAATCTGCTTTCAAACAGAAATGTACTTTTTTTTTTTTTTTTAGATTTAAGTGATGCAGCAGCTTTAAAGAAAGAAAATGATACAAATGTTCCCTATATGCAGTAAATACACACTTAGGATCGTTCACATTATCATAATAACGCTTTCAATCATAGGCTAATGCTTCCAACAACTTGTGATTGCCGTGGGCTCAAACATTTTCACAGACATTCTGGCATGTTCTCCACATAAATGTGCATCCCTCGTTTCCAGATGACTGAACTCCCACCTGCTCTGCACCGCTTCACGTTTTCACTCATCTGACACGATAAAAATTAAAAGTTCCTGCTTCCATAAAGAGGGAGAAAAATGAGGATTATGATGAGCATCCTCCAGCGGCTGTGAACTACACGTCAGATGCTGCGTTGAGAAATTCATCCACAAAATTAGAAATTTGCATTGTCACGAGTATTTACTCGCATTCCTGATCACGAAACACAAAATCCACATTTTTCTTCTTAGTCAATATTCTATGTAATGTATCTGTGATGAACAGGAGCAAGAACTTGGCTTTCGGCTCAGTCTAGTCTTTACTAATCATGTAATTGCATGTAGAAGGCTGCTGATTGGTGGGTTTTTCTCCCTGGTGCACAAAGACAAATCAGAAAAAAACTGTGCTATGGAGAAAAATAGAATCTAGTGGGTTCAAATTAAGGGCATCCATCAGCAATAAGAATAAATTAATACAGATTAAAATAAACGAGCCTTTAAAAATCACTGTTAATTTAGAGATAGCAGTGAAAACATGAAGAATGTGGACTCCTAAGCACTTTATATGGAAGCTGGTGGAAATTAGTGGAAGTATTTCAAAGCTAAAAAGCTTTTTTTTTTTATAGACGAGATAAGTTAGAGCACAGCAGGTTTTGGCGGAGCCATAAAACTGAAGTAAACACGACTATCAGACTGCTCTATTACTGCGCCTCTGGCTCCCGTATCCGAGCGTTGTCATTAACAAGTTGATCATGATTTGACGAGAGCGGTGTAAATCCCCCCCGCTGCACCTCTCTCCAGTTTGATGATTCTGCAAGTGGTGCCATCAGAACTCGTTTCAAAAACCTTCCCTGCAAAATGCATCAGATGAAGGAGTGCTGGGAGGAGGGCGTTAGGTTACGCAGAACCACGCTTAAAAAGGCAAACACATCAATAGCATCATTTTTAGATTCCCAGCTGGTTTTCCAGTTGAGCTCCTTATCATGTTACCGCCCTGCAGAGACAGAAACCAGGACGACGGAGAGACGCGGCAGCGATGTTGATAAAATGAATATGAGGCTGTTTTTGACTTGACAGGCCTTTGTAGTGTTATCATATCCCTGTGTTTGTGGACCCTCTATTTGTGTAATCAGGATGGATCTCACCAGGGAGATCTGCTGTCGTGTTTATTGAGGTTTACGACTTTGATTTGAACCGAGTAGCTCTCCTAGCAGCAACAGCCTGACAGCTTATCTCCACCTTCAGCATATTGGATTGCTTTGTGAATGATGCTCTCCGTGTTATGAACCCACGGCATCAGAAAAGGCAAAGTCATCAGCCCAAACGATAATGACCCCTAGCAGAGGAGATGACCTTTAAGCATTACCAGGCATCTGATAGTTTGTGTTATTTCACTGAATTAGTCTTACTGGACTTTACAGTCATCTGAGGTGTACATTTAGTCAAATAAATAAAAAAAATTTAGATTAATCTCCACAACACAAACATGTTCAAACACTTCTTAAAGGGACAAGAGGGAAGATTTTAAATAAAAATAATCATGCATGCTCAGTTTTAAGTGATGAAGCATTTTAAATCAAAAAGAATGAGGCCACCAATGTATCATTCCATTATCCTGAACAGGCTGTGAGCTGTAAAATGTTCTGCAATTCGGGAACGAATTTCCAGCGCTGCCCTACGGATGTGACGTCAACTGACGCCGTTTGCTCGTTCTGGAAGCTAAAAAGTAATAATAAATGTATATCCAGTAGGTGGCAGTATTGCACCGTTGTGTTGCGTTGCTGGTCAATGGCGGACTTCCTTCGTCTGAATTTGTGGTTTTTCTTATAAAACTGGTGTTATCTTGGCAGCGTTTATGGAGCTGAAAACCTCTCTGATGGATTATAGGGTTTCACAGAGCTAAAGGTGCTGTTATAGGCGACCGCACAGCGATCTGTCGATGTTTAGGGGTCTCAGGACGATAGGCCTCAAATCCCCGACTGTTTCCTGGACCTCAGTCCGCTTACAGTGCATCAAAGGCGGGTGTGCAGCGCACACTCCTCCGGGTGCTCCGGAGCTCCACTCCGTGACGCAAACTTGAGAAATCTAGGGTGATAGAGGCGGCGGGACATGATTCTATCACCCTAGATTTCTCAAATTCACCTCCGGGAGTAGGGTTGGGAATCGAGAACCGGTTCCGGCTTAGAACCGGTTCCAACTAACCAATTCCATTAGAATTGTACACCTCCAACTTTAACAATTCTTCTTAACGATTCTTTTCTTTCCGTTTTCCCTGAAATTTGCTGGTCAGTAATCTTTCCCACGGAGAAATTCAACTTTTATACACCTCTCACTGGTCTGACAGAACACTAACCCGGTTTTTGTCGGACAAGCGCAGCGCGAGCGGCGGAGGTGAGGTCCTGACGAAACCGCATCCGACCCGCGGCAGCGTTTACAGATGAACTCGTAACATACACTCAGTCCCCCACTCTGCTTTACACAAATCACACTCTGCAGTCTTTGAGACGACTGGGGAGGCTGAAGGCTCTGCAGAGGTTTGAGTCCAGATGCAGGACCGAGTGACCTGGGTTCGTTCTGGATCTCCCCTCGTCGCTCTGATGCTGTCACTGCTATAGCAAGCCCTTTTAACATTTAATCAACAATCGGACCTCTCTGTAGTTCTTGTTTTATACAGCAATAACTTAATTTATCCTAGTACTTGAAAGAAAAAAAAAGGGAAAAACACAAATCACACCATGCTTGCGTGTGGTGCAGAAGACTGAGTAGAACTTTTTTTGCTGCTTAACAACTATTCAAGAATTGATAAGAAAATCATTAAGGAATCAGATCGATAAGCAGAATCGACAATGGCATTGATATTGATAAAAACCTATCAATTCCCACCCCTATCCAGGAGTCGGAGAACACCGACTGATTAAAGCTTTTAGCTATACAGGCAGCTGGGAAGGACTGGAACATTGCGGCTAGCGAGATTAGCTCTGTTAGATCGATTCCTGTGTGTCGCGGGGCATTGTTTTACTATATTTCCTTTTATATTAATAAAATGCATTTTTATTTATGGAATCATGTCTCCGGCTGCCTTTGGTTGAACCCTTAATGAGATAGTGAGAAGTTTGTGCGCGCTCCCGTTCAAGACTGTAGTTATTCGCAGCGCCAGGTGCGGCGCTCATGAGGTTCATTTTTCAAATCTTCCCTCTTCTCCCTTTAAAGGAATACTTGGAGCTGATGCTTTAGTTTCCCCATGTCATCACACAGGCATCAAACACAATCTGTTGGGTCCGTTTTTATTAATTCATCATTTTCTGACAATGTCTCAGCCAGTGGAAACAAGACGTGTCTCTGAGGCGAGAAAAAAGGACGTCGCTGAGCCCTCTGAAAATTGCGAGAGTTTAAAATGTTTCAAACATTAAAGGAGGGAAGAAAGAGATACAAAAAGAGATGAGTGTTGCAAAACTGACAGGAAACGCTTTCCGTTGAGGCCGGGGGGGATTCAAGAGGCTGGAGGTCTTAGCTACGCCTGTCCTTATCAATAATGCAGTACACATTTGTGCCACCTCGTGGCCTCATACATTTTTCAGCAACCTCAGACATGGAGGCTCTTCACCTTGGGTTTCCACTCATTTTCTGTGGCAGCAGCAGCAGCAGCAGCTGAGGAACAGTTGCTGAACTCGGAGCCACCTCTGCCTGCAGGGTGGTGGAGCACGTCATTCCCGTGAAAAACAGATTGTTCTCTGGGCCTTGTATGATTGATGTCAAGGTCACAACGCGGTGTTCAGCGAAACCCCGGAGCTGACACATACAATATAAATACACACACACCCAGAAGCAGAAAGCTTTTTGGTTTTATGAGGATGATGAGTCTGTGTTTTTATTCTGCAGCAGGTGTTTTATCTGATTCTGCAAACACAGAAAACGGAACAATTCGACTCTAAACAACTGAGCGCATTAGCCTTGATCTTTAGCATATGCACCCTTTAGCGAGCCTGATAAGTGTCAGATCCGAGCATGGGTAAATGCTTTTCTGCTCAAAACCATGAAAAGCTTCAAGATTGAAACCAGGAGCTAACTATCCAACAGTAAGGGTAAAATACAAGTATTTCTACTGGCTAAGCATTAAGTTTTGTGTCACTGAGATTTAACAACTCCTCTGTTCAGACAGAAACAATCTCAGCGTGGCCTTTCAACACTTCCTCCTCTCAGTCTAATAACCAGCGACCACAGAAGTCCTGCTATGACTCAGTTTAGGTTGCAAAAAACAATAAACCACAGTTATTTGCTTTAGTAATGCAGTCTTTTAGTAGGGGGATGTAGACATCTTTGCACATGTTTTCACCTCACACTAAACGGATGGTGTAAAACTTCTCTTACTGCCTGGTTGAGTTCAATCTGCATACTGTAAGGAAATCCTATAAGCTAGCAATCAGCTCGTTCATGTGCCTGTAAAACCCAGAGTATTTACGCATTTTATTTTACATCAGTACAAATGTGTGGATAAACTCTAACTCTTTAAGAATTAATTATCACATTGTGCTAAAGAGAAAAAAATGCATTTAACACGTTTATTATAACTTTGTATGGCAATATTTGAAGAAAAAAAACTACATTAAAGACGATTTTGGTCCATATAGGTTTTTATTTAGTGAATCACTCAACTTTACATTATATTAGCTGATGAAACAGCTCCTTTTATTAATGGTCTCACTTGGTTTTAAAGCTGTTTAGTCCTAATTAAACACATTTCTACCTGCAGAATCGATATAATTATATAACTCATCGAATTCCGAGGTCGGATTGTTTCCACATTAAATGTTTATTAGAAACTTTACTGACATTTTCTTCTTTCTCTCTACAGACTTTAAAGAACATATTATGAATTTTCTAATTTTACTTTTACCAAATGCATGTTTAAAACTGATGCAGGATAAGATGATGTCACTACTGTTGGTAGCCCACTTCTTTTGTTTTTGAGCTTTGTGCATAATAAATTCTATGAGAGTCACACAAAGTCACAAATTACAGTCTGATGTTGGGTTTTGAGGGTTCGCAACTAAATTGCTGTGAATCCTGAGAGTTTCAGCTCTTTAACGACAAAAGCTCATTTCAAAATGAATAAAATCAGTCAAACTGCTGACTCAAAACTCCTTTTAGAGACAATTTTTACTCATTTAACTGTTTTTCTAATCCATTAGGAATGTACAAAACTGTGAGTGGATTTTGTCTTCAGTGACTGCTACTGAGACGAGTTGATGTGAAAGCACGATGAAAATGTGCTGGTGAGACGGTTCATCACAAGGTGTAAACCATTCATCAGCCTAAAGCATAGAAAAACCAGCGTAGACTGCCAAAAATAATAAAAATCATTTAAAACAAGTTCTTTGAGCAGATGAAACTAGGATCAACGTGTACCAGGAAGTACTGACACGTCTCTGAACTCATCTGAAGAATATTAAATATTTTGTAAACCATGTTGAAGCAGTGTGCTGGAATGAGTATACAAAACCTCCAGTAGCATGAAGTTCACATGAAGTGTTTAACTGATATGACAAAAGCTAAATAAGAGAATAGATCAATGCTAACCCAGATTAAAACATTCATACTTTGCACTACTTTACAATAAGAATGGATTACAGCAGATTAAAAAAGCTATTGAGAGTTTTTTAAGGTAAAAACTAAAATCGACCAAACAACTATTATCCTATTTGCTTGTTTTAAGGCTTTATTTGTTCATTATGAGCCTTTGTACGGTCTTCGGGGGTCAAATTGACCCTAGGAGACTAGAAAACTACAGAGGCCCCCCAAAAAAGAACAGTGCAAGGGTTAGCTGAATCATACAAACTAGGGCTGGGCGGTATACCAGTTCATAATGGATACCGGTGGTTTTTTTGGTTATGATATGAATTTTTCATATAACGATGAAGAGCCCACACAGCGTCCCGGATGTTGGCAGTGGGGACACATTTCACCGCGACACACAACACCCCAGCGTGAGTGGCCGCGTCTCAATACTCGCACTTCCACCCTCGCGCCCCTCAGTTGCGCGTTCCCGCGGAGGTGCGCGAGTGCTTAGGGTGTCTCGATTCTCCTGGCCGTAGAATCCGGACCATGGCCCCGCCCCCTTTTCCACCCTCGCTACGCACTTCACCGAAGTCTGCATGGGTGCACACTTCAGCGAAGGGTATTACCCATAATTCCAAATGCACTTCACTGAAGAACGTAGGGTGGAAGTGCGAGTATTGAGACAGGGCCAGTGAAACTTTTGAACCAAGAATGGTGACTAGCGAGAGCTGTCATGGCGACTTACAAATTACGAACCCAGAGGAACTTATTCCAAAAAGAGGAGGCACGTCTGTTGTTTCGGGGTTTTTCAGGTTTAAAAAGTTGAACGTGACTTAGTCGCTAGCCGGCGGAGCTAACCAGCAGCTTCACCACCTAGCCAAAAACATGTCTTGGAATATTAATTACTAGGAATGTCTCAAGCTTAGATCTGTACCCTTCACCTCCGCAGCTAAAACGGCTAGTAGCAGTCAGTTAGACGTCCATTAAAGACGTGTTCGCTAAAGGGACCGCTGATGAAAAAAAGCCAGCGGTGGGTCGAGATAACAACGCAAAAACGTTCCACGGTAGGTTATTTTTTCTTAATTACTTCTCTCTTTTGGCAAACATACTTTGAAGGGGTTATGTATTTACCTGTCTGTGACTGGACATGAAAAAACTATGAAATTCTGCATATGAAAGTAAAATGGACTATTAAAAACAGATCTAGTGCAGTAATTATTTCATAATTAAAGAATATTATGGGTAGTAAGTAACGGCCATGTAAAAAAATACCATCAAATACCATAAAACCGATATAATTTTAAGAAAAACCGTGATAATTTTTTTTTTTTGCCATACCGCCCAGCCCTACTACAAACCAGATCATTGGAAAAAAAAGTTACTTTTACCAATGTTCTGGTTAGTTCGTGTCACACTGTCCCAGAGAAGGAGCCACGATGTTTACCAGTGCAAAGAAAAGACGACCGTTTGTGACAACAGTTCTGTGATTGACCCCATCAAAGTGTTGCTCAATCAGAGAGAGGTCCTGATTTCATTCTGTCCAATCCTTGAGTCTCTTGTTAAATTATGCAGTAAATGATGACAGCAAAAGTTGTTAAAATCCTAAGTTTTCAGGGAGAAATTGTGCTCAAATTTCTCATGTTTACAAAGGTCAAAATCTGCACTGTGGCTGCTTTTTATGTTTTTCATTTTCAATCTTTCCTTACTGAAGGAAAACTTTTGCAGGAGTGAACTGTGTGACTCTTACAGTGCAGATGTTTGGAGTAGTTAGCCCTTCATCAGTCGCACACACAACCTGTGTCTCTGCTTTGTGACTGAAAACTCCAGGGTGTCAGAACATCTTTTCATCAGCAGCTGAAAAATATCCAGCCGCTCACAGATAAAATAATGATTATTATTCAGAGAAAAAAGCAAAGTAAAACATGCAGCTACAGTAGAAAATATGAAACTGGTTTTATTTTTTTTCCCCCTTCTAAGACATATAAGCCTCCAGCAGGATGAGCTCTGCTGTAATAAAGGCTAATCAATGTCTCTGCGCATAATGGTTTCCTGTCAGCTCAGGGCTGACAGCAACATTTGAGGCTTTTTCTTTTAGTGATATCTCTGTGCGAGAGAAAATCTGGAAATCTAACCAGTTAACCAAGATACTCAGATTTCAGCTGGAGTAACTGGGAATCGTTCAGAGGGTTTCAAGTTATGTTTTTGAAGCTGTTGTCACGACACCTGGGCGGTAAAAAAAAAAAACAACTAAGTTGCATGTTTCCATCAAGAAAATCGGATGTGACTTTTACCGCGGGCGTTGACGCAGAACTAACCTCTCCCAAATGCCACACTGTGGACTAAACCAATCACAGTGGCTCCTTCAAATTCTCTGCGGGACGCGACACCGAGAGGGGGTCGCCAACGAAAGGGCGACAATAACTGAACTGTGGGCACCTCGGCAAATCGAGGAGCTGAAGCTGTCAGAGGGGGGTTACCAAGGAGATATGGAGGACGAAGCAGGGGCGAGATGTACAGCAGGTGTGAGAGAGAGGTCTGAGGGGTGAAGTTATTATTATACGGAAAATAAGAGTCTGCGGTCTAAAGGGTAAAAAACTTGTTCAGAGACAGAAATCCACCAGTAAGAACTTGTTGTGTGCAAATATAAAAAAAGTGTAACAGGACAAAACAGGAAATGATTATTATGATGCACCCAGCATTAAGACAACTGTGTTTTTGAGTGGAGAGGAAACTGTGTTAATTCAATAACCTTCGAATGTCACAAGTGTATTTAATTTGAAGTTAAGCATATGCATTTGGCCGGGGCTCTTATTGTGAAGGTTTTTCTAAAGGAGATTATGTCTCTGTAATTTTTGTTGTGCAGATGGAGATACTATGCCAAAAAGGTTTTTAACTCGATGCTTTAATCACATTTCAACTACAGTCAGAGCAATTTGGCTTCTCTGGAGGATCTAAAACCTCCGGTCCTCTCTCGCTGAAATCTTCTTGCATCAGGGATGCTGCATCTGTTGGACAATCCACAGCTTGACGTAGCTTTTAAATAACACTGTCACCAAAGAGTTAGAGTTTTAACGGCATGAATGTTAAAATGGTAAAACCAACTCAAATCATTCAAACCAGTAACCATAACATAAGTGTGTATTTGACGTTTTGTGGTTTGTTGTTTAGTTGAGGAGTGTGTTCTTACTTAAGGGAGAGGGAGTAGTCGTTCCTGCTTGTCTCACTGTTCCTCACAAGATAGCTGGCCTCTTTACACAGACTGAGCAACGACTCTGCATCTGTTCTGCTGATGGCTCCGTGGTACCAGCTGCAATCAACAGAAAACAGTCAAAAACAATGGGAAAGACGCACGCATTAGAACAAATACACAAAACTTTAAAGTAAACGTGACGATCAGACTCACAACTGGCTTTCCAGAGGCATTGTGGGGTCGATTCGTTCTCCGAGAGAGGAGCTGCTGTGGTCCAGTGAAGTCATTTTGGTGTTGACCAGACAGCCGCTGGAATGACGCTGCAGAGGGCGAGCTTTACCGTCCTTGGTGGGCGACATCCGAGACTTTTCCACCCCATCAAACTGGACTGTGGTGAAGAGGAGAACATATACAGCTGAAAAACCTGTTATTCCAACAGGATGGGATCACAGCTCAGATAATAATACACCACATACTAGAAGTATACTTCATCTAGAAGTTAAATTAAGGTCACTTGTGAGCGTAACAGGCAGCAGGTACCCATAAAGCTTCCGTATTTGTTGAACTAGACCGGTGCAAACGTGTGAGAACTGAAATCCAGGCTGTGCTTTTGCAAACACACACCCACGCACTCACTTTGTGTAACTCATCCAACTGAAGGACATGCACACACTACGGGAGAGACATAAATCAGTCCTTCCTCACCGTGTACACATTCCAGAGAGGAAAAACAACAAATGCACTGAGATGCAAACCGTCGTTCGCTCCATGTGTTTGCAGATGCGTCCATATCGGCTATAATATGTGTGGGTATGTTCATTCTACGAGTGCACACAAATGTGCAAATAAACACATCAGATAAGTCCACACGAGCAAATATTCACAATCAGACACACACATTGAAACAAATCCAACTCAAAACTTCTGCAAGTTAAACAGTAAACTGGCTTTTCAAACTCCCACGGTCAGCTGTGGACATGACAAGGGGTTTTGGCAGCCACACAAGAAAGTGTTTGATGGTACGAGAAGGGGGGGGGGGCTTTGAGATGACTGTGGCATGAAAACACTGAACGCTCTCTCTGCCAACAACATTCACGTTTATTTACAGAAGAAAACAAAAGATAGAAAGAAAAAAGAAGAATTTACACCCAGAGCCGAGCGAGGTGTTACCCAGACTGGATGGAGAAGGTTGGACTGGTGATCATGAGAGGTGGTCAGCTGTGTTTGTGGGGGCATCCAGCCATTTTCCCACAGTCATCCATCACTATAATTGATGTCAAAACACTCCAAGCTTTGAGAAAGGGAAACTATTTAGAGGCACTGACACGCTTCTCAAGCAATAACAGAGGGTCGGCTTCCAGCAGCACACGTGTGACAAAGCTTCAGCTGGGACTGATGGAAGGGGTTAACGCAGGATGAAACTAGTGTCTGTTTTTGTTGTTCAGTCACTAATGGCCACCCTTGCATTGTGTTTAATTACCCAGCCTGTACAGACAGACTGACAGGCACTGTGATCCTAACAGCGTGTCGATGGCGACGGCCTCACGCGAGTCTAGACTCCACTCAGAGGATTGTGTTTCACCGTACAGCTCACGAGCCTGCAAACTGCTCCAGTATCACACCGAGCTGAAGAGCTGCCAGTTTGAATCAATCAATTAGTCTGCATGAGACGAGATTTAAACAAGTTTTAGCAAAAAACTAAGCAGTTTAAGTGAGACAATATGAACAAAAGGTATAAATCTGTAATTCTAAGCACCAATCGGCATCATTTTGCAGAGAGGAGACCTAAAGAATCTGCTTTTACCCTGAATTCAGTTGTAGCTGGGGTTTTTTTTTAATAAAGGATTTATAAAATATCATAGAATTTTGAAAAAAAAAATTGATTTTGAAGGGAATAAAATGCACTGGAAATGACTAATTTTACAGGGTCCTATAGTTTCCAACTCAGTACTTTTCTTAAGATATGAAGTACAATCGGTTTCCTACATGTTTTGCATTTTCACTCCATTACATTTCAGATATGAGCTGAACTCTACAAATCAAATTTTAACTCCTTTGACAAAATCCTGACACTTGTACATTATGCAGAAATGGAACAATTACTGATGCAGAACTTTGTTTCTGCTTTCGTTCAATCGCATTAATCACACGACGACCTCATAGGACCAAAGACTGGAAAGTACTGTTGTGATGAAACAAGCATTTGTAATGAGCTGCATTTAAGTAAACAATAAAAACACAGATTTTGCATATTGCTCAGTAAGTACTTCCTTATTATAACAGTAATAGATGAAACTATCTTTATGATGTTTTAATTTCCATCACTTGTCACCCTGTGGGATGATTGTAATCGTTATTTCTTTTTCTCACATTTTTGCATTGTACGTAGTTCCTTGTTTGTTTGTTTTTTAATACAGAACATATTTCCTGTTCCTGCCTTGGCTGTGATTAAAAATGATCCAACATCTTGACAACCTGCTGAGACAGATCAGTGTTAGTCTATGTCCAACCACCAGGGGCTCCCCCTAACCTCCAAACTCAACCCGAGTTTGAACTCGTTGGCCTTCAGCTTAGTGATGCGTTTCCCTGAACATAAACTCGTGGAAATGATTATTCCAAATGGCTGATTGTTATCGTGGCCTCTGATCTCCTGTTTGTTATAGGGCCATGCCTGTTTCTAACAATGATGGCCAAATTGTACCGCTGCATGACAGCTGGGTAAATTGTAGGTCTAACCTTGGACCCGTGTAGGGACACGAGCTGCAGCTCCGTTTCCTCCAGCCTGATGCTCAGAAAGCAGGCAGTCAAATGATGCTTCCAAGTAAGTTGATACAGACATTAAAAGTTCTTCAGTCCATCATACAGATCACCTCAACCCCACTGTTGGGAACATAAAGCCAGTCAGTCAAACATACTGTATATATGTGTTCAGCTGAGAAACAGCGTTTCCATGGAAACTGACCAATGGGACACAGGAGATGCATGTTTTCTCCATTCAGCCGCTGTCACAGCTGACAGATCGCAACATGAAGATGCAGCCAATTTCCCTCCCTCCTTCGATTTCCCTCTTCCTGTTTGCATACATCCAGTCTAACATCTTCCTCCTTTTCTCCACGTCACTCTCTCTTATCTCTCCACCTAGCATCTCTCAAACTCTGTATGTCTTTTCTACTCTTGCTCTGAAAGACTTGCCCATCCCCCTGACCTCAGCTCTTCACATTTTCTCTTAATTCTTCCTCCTGCCAAATTGCAACAATCAATGTTGTTTTTGACCTTGGTAAATTATCTTTGTGCTCCACTACCAAGTAATGGTTGAGTGGCTTGTCTATAGGGAGCTCACCCAATCAACCTTACCTATCAGAGCTGAATCTTTTCTACAGGAAGTGAACATAGTCCTACTAAAAGAACAAAAGCTATCATTATATTTGTTCAAGTGTGAATGGACTTATGTCTGCTTTGCTTGCCAGTTTCACCTACAATAGCTTCAAACTGTTGCAGAGTTGCGGTTTAAAGTGGGAATGAGGCAAACCAATTCCCCCCCCCTCTCTCTGGAGCACACAGTCCGAGGCATGGCTGACAGCAGAGTGACAGGAGGATTGGCTCGCAGGAGAACAAAAGCCCTGAGAGGCAGCTTAAGAGGGATGGGAGTGTGAAAACACACACACACACATGCACACATCTTTCCAAAAACACACTTAGACACATACTGAAATGTGCAGTGGTATCTGGGTTTGTTATCAGCACCGCTGCTTGTAAAGTGAGGTAAATGGAATCTGTGCATCAGATTGGACTGTCAGTGAGATTGTGACTGATGGCTGGGAGACCTGTCCCCCTTCCAGCTTCCTTCACAGAAGGCTATAAAGAAACAAAACACAGAGGGGCACAGCGAGAGGAAGCGTTTGAGAGAGCAGGCTGATTTGTTTGGAAGCAGATAAACAGAAATGTCAAAAGGACATTTTTATGATTAAAGCCTACTGACACGATGAACCGTTGCACCGCTGAGCAGGATAAAGCTCAGCACAATACAAAACGGGCGTCATACGAGCAATGACAGAATGGTCTGTATGTAATATAAAGTAGAAAAGAAAACTTTTTACAACTTTTGACAACCCGAGGCAAATAGGGGGATCATCTGTAGTGAGGTGGATGCTGAACCAGTCTACCTTGGTTTAGTTTGAGCTAAGCTGAAAGGCAAGCTTTCGATGTAGTGATTTATCCATGTTCCAGCCCTCACAAGGAGTTAGCAACTTGGGGTCAAGGGCGAGATCCTACCTCACGTGGAGGAGTCTAAGTATCACAGGGTCTTGTTCACCAGCAAGGGAAGGAGGGAGCGGGAGATCGACAGGCGGTTTGGAGCAGCATCTGCAGTGATGCGGACGCTGAACTGGTCTGAGCCAGAAAGCAAGGGTCTTTATTTACCGGACGAGCTATGTCCCAATCCTCACCTATGGTCATGAGCTTTGGGTAATGACTGATACAACAAGATTGCAAATATGAGTGGCAGAAATGAGTTTCCCCCACTGGATGATCGGGCTCAGGCTTAGAGATAGGGTGAGCAGCTCAAACATCTGGGAGAGACTCAGAGATGAACCACTGCTTCTCCTCATCAAGAAGAGTTGAGGTGGTTTGGGCACCTGGTAAGGAAGTCTCCTGGAAGCCTCCAGCTTGACCCAGGACACGCTGGAGGAAGTATATCTCCAGGCTGGCCTGGGAACGCCTTGGAGTCCCACTGGATGAGCTGGTGGAAGTGACGGGAGAGAGAATGCTCTGGGATGGCCCTGCAACCCAGACTCAGATTAGCAGAAATAAGCAAGGCAAGGCCAACCCTCACCTATGGTCATGAGCTTTGGGTAATGACTGGTAGAACAAGACTACGAATATAACAAATGGCCAAAATGAGTTTCCTGTGAGGTAGTGGTTGGCTCTGCCTTAGGGATGGGGCGAGGAGCTTGGACACCCAGGAAGTAGAGCTACTGCACCTCCATGTCAAGAGGATCCAGCTCAACTGGTTCAGGTACTGGGTCAGGATGCCCTCCTGGAGGAGGTGCTTCTGATTTTTCCTACTGGGAAGACCTCAGGGCTGACCTTACGATATGCTGGAGGGATTATATCTCTAGGCTGACCTGGGAATGCCTCAGAATCCAACCAAAAGAACTGGTGGAAGTGGTTGGAGAGTGCACAGTCTGGGCTTTCACTGCTAAAGCTGCAACACCCTTAACCCAAGACTGAGATGAGCAGAAAAGACGAGACGATGATGACAACAATGGCCAAACAAAAAAACATCAAGTAGCATTCATTATTGAGGACTGTTTGCAACCTGACTTCTCCCCATCCCCAGCTGCACACACTACTGTGCAAATTCCTCTAATTAAGCCGGCTAATTAATTCTCATTTGCTAATGACACTCCTATCAAAAAGGATGACTTCGCTGAGGGGCGACGTGTGTCATCGACTGCTGCATTGTGAGGTGAAAATTAAGTTTTCCAGCGCGGGTGTGTGGAATGATTAATGAGTCTGCATCTCATCAGAATCTTACTGCATGCAAAAATTAGTGTGCAGAAAAGTCTGGTACCCCAGTAATTTGTAGGTTTAAAAAGGGAGAATTAAAATAAGAGGGAAAAAACCCCATCACTTTTATGTTGATAATAATTCTGCACACCAGGAGCTCAAATACTGATTATTAGATGGCCGTAAATAAAATCGTTTTAGAGCGACACCGCTGAAGAATCCACATGTCGAACCTCTGAAGATTCCTCCATCCAGAAATGTGCTCCCTTCTTTTATAAAGATTTCAAAATGAAAACACTAATTAGGTTTTCCGAGACAAAGGAACGAACCTCCAAAGTGTCAGCTAGTGAATCTCTTTAAAACTCAATCTGTATATCTTTCAATTACTCTCTTTTTCTCTCTAACAATCCAACATTTGAGGAAGTAGATGCTTCAAAGTGTGGATAATTAGTTCATACAAAAAACAAAGGGAAAGGGTCTTTATTATGCTCAGCCCTATTTTTATGTAGATGTAATATCGGCTCTGCCAATCTGCATTTCCGTTGTGATAAAGAAGCCGAACTGACAAGGCCACCATATTGGATTTAGTTTGAACAGACGTATTGGAAAAGATGCTTCTAAGCACAAAGAAGGTTGGCTCTTAACCCAGTCCAGAGAGTGTAAGTTACTCCATGTATAATGGATGACTTATGTCTTGGTGTGTAAGTGAGGGTCTGCCAGCACTTTGAGGTCAAAAGAGCGCATTGTAACTGTATTCACGAGGGTCACAGAGGTCATCACCCCCCTGCATGTGTCTGCCACATTGACCTTTAACCCCAAAGATGTAGAGTGAGGGGGGGGGGGGGGGGG
>SSNR01000108.1:446830-469831 GCA_006937965.1 Callopanchax toddi | reverse complement strand
GGGGGGGGGGGGGGGGGGGGGGGGGGGTCGTACAAGCAGAAACAGAAAGAGGATCACTTTACAGCTGGACGCATACATAAAACCCACTCACATCACACAGGGAACCAGAACCTTTCCCATGGATTTATGGACATAAATCAGCTTCCATGCCCTGTCCTCGCCTATAGCACACAGTGGTGTCCTCTTACATGGCCCCCCACTCTAAGCCGTCCCACTCTGTCTGGGGAAATCCCATTCCTGGCATTAGTTCTGCAACATGTCCTTCTTTCCTCTGGATAATTAAAGCAGTCAGAGTGTGACTGTGTGCAAGGTTTCACAAAAAAAAGAAAAAAAGAAAATCAACTAATGGCCCTCTTGGTTTGAAAACAGGTGAATTACTTGTCCATTATGATGATGAATATGGCAACGAGTCAACAACTCCAACTGCCCCAAATGAGCGCGACTTTTTCTTACTTCACTCGTAGAGAACAGCAGGTCAGAGGGACATCTGGGACGGTTATGAGAATGTTGACAAGAGGAAATGGGGGTCACAACAAAAGGCAATTACGCATGCAGAAGGCAGTTCAGCGCAATTAAAACTAATGAGGCTTCAGTCTAAATCTTGCACAGGAGTGAGTGATTTTCTGCCACATGTAATCCAGATGGAAAAGTGCAATCATTACAACGCTGATACCTGAAGTCCTAGAACTCAATGCATCTCAAAAGGTGAGGAATGTTTCAGTAAATCTCCATCGAATGGAAGACTCGAGAGAAACTTCCTCAGATTTATATTGGGTGTTGATTTAGCTACAGATGTTATGGTAACATTTTATTTGTCTTTAACAGTAATGTCAAAATGGAAAATTGGGAAAAAAAAAATTGAACTTTGAAAAAGAAGCACAAAGTGCCAATTAATGCCTACACATAGTCAGTGCTGCAACATTAGGTAGGAAGATGGATGGATGAATGGATGGATGGATGAATGGATGGATGGACAAAATAAATAAAAGAAAAGACGCTGGACACCAACACCCACCATGGTGGTGCTGGTCACAGCTCGTCTGTCCTGGCGACGGCTGAGCTGTCTGGGAAGGAGACTCTAGCTCCTCCGCCGGGGGAGGGCTCGTGTTGAGTTGGCCGACAGGAGGGGGCCAGGGTAGGTCCTTGATCACTTTAATCTCTACTGCAAGTGTCACCATAGAAGAGATGGAGGGAAAGAGAAGACAGCAACAGCAGGCGACAGCAAAGGGGGCGAGGAAAGGGAAGCAATGGTAGAAGAAAAACAGGAAAGAGAAAAAAGGTACAAGGGATAAGTGAGACATACTGTAGATATGAGCAGAACAGGCCAGTTTTGTGATGGAGAACAGGGTTACACTGTGATCAAAGAATCAGCAGCACCTGTAGATCAGAAAAGAAAGGAAGACGGCAGGACTGAAAAAGAAGTGAGGTTAGATTTAAAAGAAGAGCTAATGCTGAGAGGACCTTTTATTCTCTATTAGTTAAACTGATTTAATGCTTCCACTAGGTATTCTACAACCATTTGTCTCCAGTCTGCATCCCAGCCATAGACTGAAGAAAGGGGGAAAGCAACATCGTCATCTTTTACCAACGCCAAGAATTGATGCAAAAACATCCCATTTATTGGTGCTGTATTTTTAAAACCACAGTTTGCACTTTGAGATGTTGGGCTTAAAGCTGCACAGACTCCCTGCATACAATCATAGTCATTTTAAAGCATCAAATAAATAAATACAGCTAATGTAATACTTTATACAGCAACAAAGCATGATTCAACAAGTCAACATCTAGAGAATATATCTGGTGATTTAAAAAAAATTTTAATTAAACAAGGAAAATTTCACATTAGATTACACGGCTGGCCTTAAAACCTGCACTGGGACCAGCCTACTGGGGTGTGTACCTGTATTGGCAAAAATCTGGCGATGCGATATGTATCGCGATACAGGACAGATGATACGATATATTGCGATATGATGCAATACTATTAGTAAGACCATATATTATGATTTTTAAAACATAAAATAAGAGTAGAAAAAACTGTCACAGCATTCTAAAAACTTTTTTCATACGTGCATAACACATCCAGTTTTATTACTAGATCTAGTTGATCCACTGGAACGAAGAAGGGGAAAACAGCCACCGACTAGTGGTTATACTTTTAATATTCCTACAAAAATTACTGCCATCAATAATGGTTCCATTAAATTTTTGTTTTAATAAACTAAAAATTGAAAATTTGATTTACATTTTGATACAGCAAAATATTGCGATACTGATAGCACGATATCGATATAATATCGTCAGTGTTGGGAATAACGCCGTTTAAAGTAACAGCGTTAGGTAACTCCGTTCTTTTATCGGTAACGGACTAATCTAACTAATTACCGTTTCCGTCATGAGAACGGCGTTTCTGTTACTGAGCGTGAAATGCGGTGCGTTACTTTTATAATGTTCTCTCCATCAATGCGTCTGTAGGTTCAGTCCTCTGAGCTTTATTTAGAACAATGAGAGCTGCTGTCGGCTGTAGCGACACCAAAAACAGTCTAAAACAGTTACAAACAACCGAACAGAGCTGTTTCCTGCTCTCTGTCACTCCTGCAGCGGTACGTCTCTCACACACACGCGCGCGCTTCGACCCGTTTCCCCATCAGCTGTTCTCACGCGCCTCTCGCTGTTTTCACACAAAGCAGAAAAGGACAGCGTCTCAACTTCCAAGCATAGTCTGAGAACAAACAATAACCAGACTATTACGGTATGAATTGATGAAATAAACTGTGTACCCTGAACGCACCGCCCCAATGCACAAACTGCTTGTGCACGCAGCCGCGCACACACAAGCACACACACAAACGCCAGCGATGGAGCAGGGCAGTCTGGAGCATTAGGGTGAAAAGTTGTTCATCTTCAAGGTGGAGATTTATCCACTACTTCAAACTCATTGAGTTAAAAGACCAGAGTGTGTTTGTGAGGTGTCATTAAGTCCTGAAGTTTCCGTTTCTTTTAAATTTACTCAGAAAAACTGCTCAGAAAAATCCTAATTCTTTGATATACCAAGCGAGGGCCAAGCGGGGTGCAGCAGTGGCAGTTTCCGAGGCAAAATCTCGAGCGTGGGAGGAGTTTGGCGAGACCATGGAGAAAGACAATCGGTCGGCTCCAAAGAGGTTCTGGCAAACCATCCGACGCCTCAGGGGAGGAAGGTGGCAACTCGCTCACACTGTTTACAGTGGGGACGAGGAGCTGCTGACATCAACTGGGGCTATAGTCGGGCGGTGGAAGGAATACTTTGAGGAGCTCCTCAATCCCACCGACACGCATTCCTATGAGGAACCAGAGCTGGGAGACCTGGGGACGGACTGTCCAATCTCTGGGGCAGAAGTCGCTGAGGTAGTCAAAAAACTACGCAGTGGCGGAGCCCTGGGGGTGGATGAGATCCGACCTGGGTATCTCAAGGCGATGGATGTTGTAGGACTGTCGTGGTTGACACGTCTCTGCAACATTGCGTGGTCATCGGGGGCAGTTCCTGTTGAGTGGCAGACCGGGGTGGTGGTTCCCATTTTTAAGAAAGGGGACCAGAGGGTGTGTTCCAACTATAGGGGGATCACACTCCTCAGCCTCCCTGGGAAGGTCTACTCCAGGGTACTGGAGAGGAGGGTCCGGTCGATAGTTGAACCTCAGATAGAAGAGGAGCAATGTGGTTTTCGTCCTGGTCGTGGAACTGTGGACCAGCTCTTTACCCTCGCTAGGGTGATGGAGGGGTCATGGGAGTTTGCCCAACCAATCCACGTGTTTTGTGGATTTGAAGAAGGCTTATGACCGTGTCCCCAGGGACACCCTGTGGGGGGCGCTCCAGGAGTACGGGGTGGATGGTCTTTTGTTAAGGGCCATTCAGTCCCTGTACCAGAGGAGTGTGAGTCTGGTCCGCATAGCCGGCAGTAAGTCGGACCTGTTCCCAGTGAGGGTTGGACTCCGCCAGGGCTGCCCTTTGTCACCGGTCCTGTTCATAACCTTTATGGACAGGATTTCTAGGCGCAGCCGTGGTGTGGAGGGTGTTGAGTTTGGTGACAGGAGAATCTCGTCTCTGCTTTTTGCAGATGATGTGGTCCTCCTAGCTTCATCAGGCTCTGACCTACAGCTCTTGCTGGGGAGGTTCGCAGCCGAGTGTGAAGCGGCTGGGATGAGGATCAGCACCTCCAAGTCTGAGGCCATGGTTCTCGGTCGGAAAAGGGTGGCTTGCCAACTCCAGGTCGGGAGAGAGATCCTGCCTCAAGTGGAGGAGTTCAAGTATCTCGGGGTCTTGTTCACGAGTGAGGGAAGGAGGGAGCGGGAGATCGACAGGCGGATTGGGGCAGCGTCAGCAGTGATGCGGACACTGAACCGGTCTGTTGTGGTGAAGAAGGAGCTGAGCCGGAAAGCAAGGCTCTCGATTTACCGGTCGATCTACCTCCCAATCCTCACCTATGGTCATGAGCTTTGGGTAATGACCGAAAGAACGAGATCGCGGATACAAGCGGCCGAAATGAGTTTTCTCCGCAGGGTGGCCGGGCTCAGCCTTAGGGATAGGGTGAGGAGCTCAGACATTCGGGAGAGACTCGGAGTAGAACCGCTGCTCCTCCATGTCGAAAGGAGCCAGTTGAGATGGTTCGGGCATCTTGCTAGGATGCCCCCTGGACGCCTCCCCAGGGAGGTGTTTCAGGCATGTCCTGCCGGCAGGAGGCCCCCGGGTCGACCCAGGACACGCTGGAGAAAATATATCTCTGGTTTGGCCCTGGAGCGCCTTGGGATCCTGCCGGAGGAGCTGGTAGAAGTGGCTGGGGAGAAGACTGTCTGGAACTCCCTAATTGGGATGCTGCCCCCGCGACCCGGACCCGGATAAGCGGAAGAAGACGAGACGAGACGAGACTTTGATATACCACAACTTTGTTTTTTAAATAGTAACGTAAAAATGATTTTCCCTGTAACTAGTTACTTTTGTTATAAAGTAATTCTGTACCTAACTCAGTTACTTTTTGGAACAAGTAGTGAGTAACTATAACTAATTACTTTTTAAAAGTAATGTTCCCAACACTGAATATCGTGACAGAAAATATCACGATATATTGCAGTATCGATGTTTTCTAACACCCCTACAGCCTACAGGGGAGATGCTGGTCCTTTTCCAGCTTCAACTTCCAGGTTACATTTGAAAGACTAGTTTCTATTCATGTCAACGTTCCAAGCCAACCCCATTATTCGAGTCTCAGCCCGAATAACCTCTTCTGTATCCAGACATGGACTAAAACGTATTAAAATTCTCATGTTCTTTAGGATCTAATTCATATTGAGGTGCAACGCACACCTCAACGATCCAAGAAGCCACAATAAAATAGAACGGTTTAAAAGTGCAAGCTGCAGATGATATCTGGTAAAGTGCAGCAGCACATACACCCTGCTGTTATTCTGACCTTAGGCCTCTACATTAAGATAAAGAGCAACATAGATAGATATCTATCACTGACACGTACATTACGGTAATCCATTCAGGCTCTGGACACTACATGGGCTTCACCCCCGAGATAATGTATGCCTCACGTCCAGACAAAGCATTAGCAGGATAAATCGAGCACTCCTGCAGCAGCACATCTGTTTTTAACACAGGGCCACTTGTTAAATAGCTGAGAATACTGAATAAATGAGATGGTGGGGTGAGGTTGTTTTTATTTCCAAGTGAGAGAGCCTGCATCTGAAACCAAGACTAATAAATAAATGTAGTCCAGCAGTAATAGATTAGGAAGGCTGCTCCATCTGTAAAAGGTTGCAATAATTAGGGATGCATGATGCCAGATTACAAACAGAGTACGAGTACTTGCATTTGAGTACTTACTGATAACAATTATAAAGCACTTTTATGAGTACAAGTACATGCACATGGTATCAAGTGATACCCAATGCTGGAATCGGTATCAGTCTGTAGTAATAATTGTTTTTTTACGGTGGTTTTCTAGATTTCAAAAAGGTTTTTTCAGCATTGAAACCACAATTAGACATTCCAGTGGGTGAATTAAAAGTATAATGTGAATCTAGTTTTTGTGTGTCCTCAATAGTCTTGAATGTCACACTTATAAAGTGAATTATCAGTCATTTTAAAGTGAGAAAAAGCATTACTTGACTGAGGATGGAACCAAACAGGAGAAGAATTTGCTCGGTTGATTCAAGTCCCGTCCATATCAATAATTATAAACAAAAAAACATGTTTTTTAGTTTGTTTTGGTCATCGCTGCACTGGTTTGAATAACCTTTACCGTACAATAATAGCCTCCAGCAGGAACGCCACCGATCTAAAAGAGAATTGAGAGGTTTTGCAGCTATCTGCTGACTACATGAGCATTAACGTGTCACATATTGTTGGTTTTCAGGCTCGTTTTCAGTCGCAGCATAAACATGTTGTTGTGGATTTGTGTATCTTCCACCCTGCAAGGAACGGTGGTTATCCTGGACATTATAATGAGAAGCAATATCTGCAAGCTAGACGAAGAGAGGAGGGAACTGGAGAATATTCAATCCGACAAGCAATTAAAAAGCTAGGCCGAGGGCGTCGGGGGGCTAATCTAGAAAAAGGTGGCTGCAGGGAAGATCTGCTCGCTGCCTGTCCTGATGGGAGAGGTGTTGGGTGTTGGTGCAATGGAGGCAGAAGGTCAAAAACTCTGAAAGATAATACGACTTCCTCTACTTTGTGGTGAAGTGGGGGACTCTCTTCCTATGAGATTAAAAGCCCAATACTCATTTCACATTGCAGATTAGCGTGTAATTGTTTGGGGAGCAGAAGGCTGCCTGCACTCTGCAGCCTCACTGAGGGGACGATGTGGGTGAAAGAGGCTCCGACTCGCTTGTTTGCACAACTGAATTATAGCAATAAGGACCGTGGAGCTTAATGAAACTGTTTTAGGACTTTTTGCTTTTTAATAAATTTAAAGCTACTGCAGGTCTCTTGGTTGCCACTTGATATAAATGTTTTGTCTCAAGACTAAAGTGGTTTCTGTGAAACCCAGGAGCTAAATGAACCTGACAGAGGTGCATCACTTCTGGGGGGGGGGGGCGCTTTGTGAACGGCAGGTAGAAAAATCTACCTGATGTTGCAACATGTGCTTTTACTGTATGTTCACTCTTTCTGCTGCACTCACACTAGACGTCGATATTTATTTTTGGAGGATTTATCATTAGTATTTGCACTTTTTTCTTCAAAACGACACAAAAAATGCATTTTTTTTCCCCCTGAAAGAGCACATAAAATAATCCAGTTTGCTTCATTATCTAATCCAATTGCACTGCGATCAAAATCTCACTTCTCATCTGCATAATCTCCAATCCACATTAGTAAACAGCTCCTTCTGTTGACACGGGAAGGGAGCCTATTAACGATTAGGAATCGACAAAGCACCTGTCGCTCGAGTTGACGGCACAAAATGAAGAAGGTATTTAAATAGGGAAATCTGCAAACAGCTGTGTGCGCCTTTTGCTTTGAATACGTGGCTTTTTGTTTGTTTCACAGCTCCTTTAACCCTTTCATGTTCTGGTCAATCATTGAAAACAGAAAAAATACATTATTAAATTACACAACAGAACATTACAAAATTAATTACGCAAATAAAATCTAAAAAATATGGGGATATTTAAATAATAATGCACCTCTATTATAAATATCACATATATGATAATATTAATAATAATTATTATTAACTTAAATAATACTAAAACAACAAAAGGTGCACTGAGAAGATTACTTTTCCTTTCCTTGGTGTGGTTTCTAAAAAAAGCAGATCAACAAGAAAATTACAGAAAAGAATTAAAGTTGCTGTTTTTTTTAAATCTGTGATTACTTTTAGTTTCATCAGTTCTGCCTTTACAGCCAGGTATTTGTTTACCAGGCTCCTTTATTAGCTCATGGCACTTCATCAGTGTAAATAGTGCAGCACCATAAATCATCAGCTATGCTTGTTTTCACCAATGGCATTTAATTTAGTTCTGCTTAATTTGGTTGGCTAATTGCATGCATATTCACAACAAGCTGGAAGATTGTAATGTTTATGCAGCATTTTATGAGCGGAGGAGCTCTGAAAACAAAACCAGGCCCTCCTGAAAACACATTCGTTCCATCTGCACTCAAATTATTACAGATAACACCAGCATAATGCTCCAGGGGAACCCAAATGCCACCTCGTAATTCTCAGCACGCTGTATCCGTCACATTATACGGTCCGGCTCGATTTCAAAGCGCAGGTCTGTTTTGAAAGATGGCGTGTTTTTATTAAAGTGGTCAGAAATGGGTGATGGAGATGAAATGACAGCAAGGCCTTTCTTTCCTCCATAGAGAGAGAACGATGGATGGGTTACTGACAGCCGGCCAGTATGGGCTTCAAACTGGCGAAGCGCTGCTTCCGAGCTCTATGAGAGAGGGTTACAGTGGTGTTGTGTGTGGCCAATGTGTGTGAGTGAAGATAAGGACAGAGGCAGCGCTCAGTGGAAGACAGCAGGACACATTTGAGGCTCATGAAAGAGGGCTGTCAGCGAGGTTATCAGCAGCTCAGGCCAGGAGGACAAGACAGAGCTGAACTGTGACGAACGACCAGGGGAAACCGGACCTGGCAAGGAGAGAACTGCAGCGCCTAAAAAACAGCTGGATTTAACCCCGGAGAAGGCCACCAGCGCAGGACTGTAACCGAATCAATTATTTATTTTAGGATATTAAACACGAGTCTCACGTTTCTGGACCGTTGAGCCCATAAAGATTCATTAAAAAAAACATAAAGCTCCCCAAGACCTGGAGGAGAAAGTGACGACGCTGCCTCTGATCTCCTGCTGGTAAATGTTTGAGACCCTGCTGGCCAGGAGCCAAGTGAGAGGAGTTTCTGGCAGGTAACAAAGGGCAGGAAGATTAAGTAACAATGGGTATCGGTTCCATTCCTGTTGTGACGAGGCTCAGATTTCCAACGGCGGGGTGTGTGACTGACAATACGTAAACACAACCAAAATCCACAGATGGACGGACGGACGCAGACCACCCATTAGATTCGCCTGCAGCTACTTTATATATGGTCAAATTCTAATGCGTCTTCCTCACTCCGCACCTCAAAACTCATCCATCACTTTCTGAGCTGCAAGGAGGAGGCGGGAGAGGTTAGGACAAGTGCGTGTTTCGGGGGAAGTGGTGGAGGGCATCGAGGATGAGTGATTAACCAAACTGCAGGTACACGGCCTCCAAACATCCTAACAAGGCAAGGGAGGGAATTTACATTCCATTGCATATCTGTCAGGAGACAGCCCAACAGTGAATAATAACAGCAGACCAAGTGTTGAGACAAGGCGAGAAGTCAGGGAGTGATACGTACAGCAGGAGGGGAGGGGGGTCATGCTGCCTTCCTCTATTGGTAATGAAGACAAATAGTTTCTCATATGGATTGTATTATTGTGTTGGACCATGGGGGGGGGGGGGGCGTTGTATTTATACGTTCAGTCCTTTCTTTTATAAATCCCCAACTCCATTTTTAAGAATGCACATCTTTTTTCATTAACTGCCAACAATTGGCTTGGAGACACTTTTATTCCCTCAGAATTGTTGCAATATAAACTGTGAATGTTTTGGTGTGTACAAGAAAGAGCTTCTGATATAAGGGGTAGCACACAGCGTCATCAATCATTTATATTACAAAGCTGTAAAGTGCAAGCCGGAGAGATTTCACCTTTAGAAACCTAAAAGCACCAAAAAGTTCAAAACAGAAGAAATGCTCGAGTCAGGCGTTACAATTTGATCTGGTTAAACTGAGACACTCAACGTTAGTGGACACGTATATGAATCAGAACAGGACTCGACAGTCAGAGTGGATTTAAACGCATTTCCAGTTCAAACCTGTTGACCTCGATATCTAAAACTGCACAGCGAGGGCTTATCTGGAATGGGAATGTGTAAAAAATATTGTTGCTTTCAGGCAGACATTTTGTCACCACAACCTTTCAGGAGATAAAAGACACCACTCTAAAATAAACAATCTGTGTGACAGCAAATCACAAACGTTTGGGTTGTTTTTATTTAAACAGTCATCTATAAAACCAGAGGTGTGATCATTATTCTATGGAAAAACATGTAAATGACTAAAGATGGAGATAAGAGGTTTTAGTTTGACAGCAATGATATATTTAGAAATAATGTCGTGAGGTCAACAGTGTATTTTGACCTCACCATATTTAGACTTCACCTTTTATTCATTAGTGAACAGGTTTTGCCTTTGCTGCCGTGGCCGCCAGGCTATGGGACTCCCTCCCCCTGAGCCTGAGATCAGTGGACTCCTTCAAGAAACACCTCAAAACCCATCCCTTTAAAACTGCTTATCCTGAGCTGTAAATTGTCTTCCTGCCCCGATGCCTGCTATTTCATTTGTTGCCCTAAAAACAAACAAAAAAAGTCTCTGTAAATGTGTACAGATTTTGTTGCTATTGTCCAGTCTGTTTGAATTTGTAAAGCACCTTGTGATTTCTATCACAAGGTGCTTTATAAACAAGGCGCTATATAAATAAACTTCTTCTTCTTCATCATCTTTTGAATCATACTTAAGAATAAAAACTAAATATACAGTAGTGCAAATAGCAGAAATTAGTATGATGGTTACGTTGAAAAGAAACAAAATTATAAGTAAGAACTAGGGATGCAACGGTCCACTTTGCCCACGGTCCGGTCCGTATCTCGGTATTTGGGTCACGGTTTCGGTTCGGTCTCGGTCCACTTTGAATCATAGAAATACTTAAGAAAATCTGAAATTTCCAAAACTTATTTTACTCACACAGTAAAATAAGTTTTCAGACGTGTTAAGGCTGGTTCACACGGCAGGATTTTCAAATAGTCGGCCGATTTTAAATCATAAGAGACCACACACGTGGCGAGAAATTTTCCTTTAAAAATCGCGGACACTGACGTCCTGATCCTACAGTGTGTGGTGGGGTCACACACGAACCGATTTTACACACAAACATTCCCAGATCAGACGTGAAATCTCGCAGAACTTCACGAGATCAAACGTGACTTCGGAGTAAACAAAAATGAAAGCTTTTATTTTGATTAAAAACAATGAACGAGAGGTGTTTTGGGCACGTCCTGCCGGCAGGAAACCCCCGGTCAACCGAGGACAAGCTGGAGGAAATACATCTCCAGGTTGACCGGGGGGAACGCCGGGCGTCCCGGCTGAGGAGCTGGCGGACTTGGCCGGGGAGAGGGATGCCCGGCTGCCGCCGCGACCCGGACCCGGATAAGGGGAGGAAGGTGAGGTGAGGAAAATGAACTTGTGACAGTTTTAAATAATCCGAGCAGCTGTTTTGATGAGAGATTCATTTCGCTCCGCACAGCGGAGTCTGTCAACTCGCTCTCCGATTGGCTACACGTCAATCTCCACAGAATGATTCTCGGGGGTCACCACACACGCTGCGATATCGGGTCTAGACAATCCAACATGTTCGATTTCACAGATTTGCGATCGGAGCGGTTCTAACGGCGTTCCGAGCGGACCAGAGCGCTCTTAACCCACCACACACGAGAGGATGATCTGTTAAGATTATCTTTAACGATCAGGCGCGTCTTTAAGATTGTCGGAGGAGGAGAATCGGGGCAAAAATCGGGTTAAAAATCCTGTCGTGTGAACTGGTCTTTACTTGTAGTTTAGTGTATCATAATATGTTCAGAGGCAAACAGAAATGTTACTTTTAAAGTGCCTTTTCAATGTACTGTTACACGTAAAATAGTGTAAGAGATTTTTATAGGAATGCTTTTATTTTGAAGTGGCCGGACGTTCTTGTGCTGTTCCGGCCAGACTTCAAAATAAAAGCGCTCATATAAAAATCGCTTATAATAATAATGCATCAGTTTTATATGTCGCTTTTCTAGGTCACTCAAAGACGCTTTACAGAGTTGCATTATTCATTCACACAGTCATTCTCTCTGGTGGTGGTAAACTACGACAGACGTCTGTAGCCACAGCTGCCCTGGGGCAGACTGACAGAAGCGAGGCTGCCATTCTGCGCCATCGGCCCTTCTGACCACCACCAACATTCACACAGCCAAGTTGGGGAAAGTGTCTTGCCCAAGGACACAACGACAATCTAACCCAGCCAGAGCTGGGGATCGAACCGGTGACCCTCCGGTTACCAGACCGGCCACTCTCCCAACTGAGCTAATGCCGCCCCTCGGCACTTTAGACTTATAGTCTAAAGTGCCTCTTTATTACAAATAAACACGCCAACAGCGTGGCTCATTTTCTTGTGCTTTTCTGAGCGGATGCTGTACGTTTGTTGAAAGCGACAGACTGCTGTTTTTTCCCTGGCGTTACCTGCTTGAATGGTCTGCTTCCCGAAAGCTACACTGGGGTGGTGGCGTCGGAGGGGCGTGGCCTTGTTTGAAGTGTTTCCTGCTACGTGTGGGAGATGGGTCAAACAATGCTTGCAGACCGTCTCATATTTTTTCACCGTTTTCTCTCCCTCGTCTTTACATACAACTGCGCGTTTTGCGTTTGCCTCTCGCCGCCCGTCTGTCTCTCTGTCGCGCTTGTTTTGCTAAAACTTTCAGCTCAGTGGGGCGGGTCAACCTGTGATTGGTTACTCGCAGGTAAGGGAGGGGGTCTGCTGTGTGAGCGGTCTAAGGGAGCACACAGAATGAAACCAGTAGCTACTGAACTGAAGCTAATAATAGTAGGTCTTTGGACCGCGGACCTAAAACATACTGGACCGTGAATGGTGTACCGTTCGGTCCGGTCTTCAGTCCGGTATTGTTACATCCCTAGTAAGAACAGAGCATGACACTGCAAAACAAAACAACAAAAGTAAATACACTGACACAAAACTAAACGATATAAAAAACCCAGTGATTTCAGTCATTGTGGAAAAGATTCGTTCAGCTCCATATTGATTTATTTTAAAGAAAGAGAAAAGCAGAACATGGATTTAAACAAAAAAAACAACAACTCAGAGGCAACTAAACTTTACTTCTTTTGACTAGATATTGCTTCTCCCCAATTCAAACAGAAAAAAATGAAAAGTAAAAAGCTTTTAAGCTGTAGTGAGATCTTCATTAGTGTAAGATAGTTTGCAAATAAGGAATGTTCCTATTTTACACAAAGAAGATCAGTTGATCAAGAGAGGAATAAAAGAAGCCATCTTTGTAGTTTAAAAAACAACACTGATGACACAGAAGGGGGTTTCAGGTTTCAAGTCTCCAAAGCGTAGAATAAACCCTGACTCTGATCCCACAGACGGGTTCTCAACAATCCACACCTCCAGGAACACCTCACGTGTTGACCAGATCATCAAAGACCCCCACAACCCTCAGGAGGGAGGATCGGGGGTTTGGTTTATAAACCTGCTCACATAAATGAAGTTCTGTACATTTTAACAGCTTAATACTAGGTATAATGTTACCTGGATGACTGAGAACCTTTACCAGCAGAAAAAAAAAAAATTTTAAAAAGACTTTTTAAGATAAAGAATCAGTTGGTAAATAAGGTTATTTTTACTTTTTTGTTTTATAATGCAGACTTGCCATACTTCACGCACACATCCATCTATATCAATAAACACACATCTATCTATATATATTTTTTCTGCACTGACTTATTTCATAAACTTTATATGATTTTCTCATCTATAAGCCACATTCTGATTTATAGAAACCTAACTGGATCCTAATTAATTTGCAGTGCTGCTGTAAAACAGCTAATAGTGAACTCTGAGATAAAACAAAGCTCCCAGGGCTCCAAGGTAACTGATTAAAAAAAAGTGCTTGGAGCAATAAAGGTGGAGATCACTGGTTCTCATCTGCAAACTCCAGTCCTAAAGCAGTGAGCAGTTTCTTCACTCAGCAGCTGAGCAGGTTGCAAAGATCAGAGACTCGGGTTCAAGCATAGAAGCTTACGCCTCAAAAGGCAGAAAACTTTCCTTAAACCCCTTGATGTCTGAATCCAAGGCTGACACCTGCGAAGGCAAACAAGCCTGTGTTGACAGAGCTTGTCCCAGAGACATCTCTCTCATTCTGTTTTTTTTTTTCTTTTTCGATCTTTGACATAGAGGGGAAATAAAATCTGCCTGGCTGAAACACGTCGGTGTGAATATGAGCAATAAATTACATCAGCTTTCTTCTCTAAGAGGAAAACCTTCAGATTTGTTCTTTAATTTGAAGCCAACATTCTGACATTCAAGGTAAACTAAAGGAACCAGCAATAAAAGAGGGGGTGAGAGGAGCATGTTGGTGGATGGTGACCTAAACAACTCCTTTAATAGCTGATTGTTAGGAAGACGATGAGACTTTAGCATCGCCTATTTGATCAGTGCAGAAAAGAACAACCTGAAGTAAGATGAATTATAAGAAACCTAAACATAAATGGAAAAAAAAAAAACCTTATCTTGGTCTGTGTCTTTAAATCTTTTAGTTCCTTCACCATGTTCCTGCTCTGCGTGGGGTGAGATGTGTTATTATCTTTAAGTACCGTTGGCCGGTACAGAATGGTACCCTCATCGCATGCAGATATGCAGTAAATACTCCCTAAAGCCTCTTTTTCTTCCTCCACAAATGAGATTCATGAGCTCGCAACCAATCTAATACCACATAAGAGATTGTACACAAGCTGTAAGTTGATACAAATTACAACAGAATCCTTCAATCAGCCCCATGGTTACTGAGCAAACAGATTCTCATCGACTCATCTCTGCTAGTTTCCTTTATAGAAATTAGTATTCCAGAATACAGACGGATAAAGTCACGAGGGGTGATTTATTTGGGTTGATTTTATGGACGTTCTGAATCTGAAGTGATTAAAGGTAAATTCAGTCAAATAAAAATAGGAAATATCTTTATTAACTGAAAGTGACACAACTGCTGTAAATTATAAATCTATACTTGAGTAGGAAAGTTATCAATCTCTAGACTTCTCAGCTAGTGACCCCATATTAATTTTTACCCAGTACGACGGCAGTAGGGATTACAGTTTCTCTCACCAACGCTGTGTTGTGTTAAAGCCATACTCAGTAGCCAGGTAAACAAACGAGGTCTCGCTAGCTAGTTTACAGAAACACGATTCAGAGCACTCACCCCTCCCGTTGGGTATAATCGGTAACGCCAGCCTTCCCGCGGACATGTGACACCGTTTTGCGACGATAACAATGCAAAGTCTAACTTCAGCCGTAGAAACGTTCCCCCAGCTTTTCCTCTTTTCACCTCCAAACGATTTTAGTTTTCTGCTAGCTGAAAAGGTGTTTTTTTGGGGACTCTGGTATTTTTATCTTAAAATGAAAGCACTGACCACCGGCTAATTCTGTCCTCCTTTCACTTCCGGGATGTTCAGACGGAAAATGTGTCCGGGCGGATTATTGGTGAATCCAAGCAGTGCGGAAATGCGGCAGACAGACAGCTGGATTGTCCAATCCTATCGTTCGAGCCGAACGATAGGATTGGACAATAAGAGAACTGCGGGACAACCACTTTATTGATTTCTTTCGGGGTTTTTTAAATCTTCACAATATATTTATGGCTATACTATGTTGGAACGTTGTTAAGAGGCTTTTAAAAAAACGTTAAAAGCTACATTGTTTACCTGGCTACTGAGTATGGCTTTAATTTGGCTTTTTGAAATGTGACAGATCTTTTGTTTTAAATGCACAAAGATGGGAATAAAGAAAGCCTATGGGTCTTCTTAGAGTGTCTTCTTTAATTCAGTTATAATTAAAATCTATGGCATTAATATTTTGGTCTTTTTGATGTTGCTCTCTGCTTGTACACCCTGAATCTCAATAACAGATATTACACATTAATATTGTTGCACCTCGACTTTGGAACGACCTTCCTTTAGTTTTACGCTGTATAGACAGTCTGGACTCCTTTAAAAAGCAGCTGAAGACCCAATTATTTAAAACTGCTTTTAAATAACTCTTTTAAGTTCTCTTGTTGTTGTTTAACGATTTTGATTTGTAATGATATTGTTGTTTGTTTTATTGATTTTATTTGTTTTTTTATCATGCTTGATTCTGTTTTTTGTGAAGCACTTTGTGATTTTTTCTGTGAAAGGTGCTATATAAATAAACTTTACTTACTTACTACTTACTTACAGTTCGAAAACAAAAGATCAACTCTATAGGCCTTAATTAATGATGTAACAGTGAAAAATCACACCATTGTAAAATTAATCTTACTCATCAACTTGAAGGATTAATGTAAAACATTAATTTTATCAATTTTTTTCAGATAAAATGACAAATCATTCCAAATAATCACATTTAGTTGTTTTTTAAGGCTTAAAATTATTATTTTTTTAACCACATTGATTGGAGACTCTATCAAAGGGATAAAACTGCAACATAGGCCTGGGCGGTATACCGGTTCATACCGAAAACCAGTGTTTATTTTGGTTATGATATGAATTTTTCACATACTGCTATACCGGCGTACCAACATACCGTATGTTGGCAGTGTGGAAGTGTTTCAGTGGGGACTCCTTTCACTGCTACACACAAACACCCCAACGTGAGTGAAACGTCAACTTTTGAACAAAAATGGCGACTAGTGGGAGCTGTCATGGCGACTTACAAATTACGAACCCAAAAGAACTTATTCCAAAAAGAGGAGGCACGTCTGTTGTTTTGAGGTTTTTCAGGTTTAAAAAGTCGGACGAGGAGCAAACAACTATCATATGCTAACGGTGTTAGCCACTAGCCGGCGGGGCTAACACCAGCTGCTTGCTTCACCACGTTAGCCAAAAACACATCTTGGAGTACCACGAATGTCTCAAGCTAATATCTGAACCCTTCAACTCCAAAACTAAAATGGCTAGTAGCAGTCAGTTAGACGTCCATTAAAGACGTGTTCGCTAAAGGGACCGCTTATGAAAAAAAGCGAGCGGTGGGTCGAGATAACCAACGCAATAACGTCCCACGGTAGGTTTTTCTTCTTAATTACTTCTCTCTTTTGACAAACATACTTTGAAAAGGTTATGTATTTACCTGCCTGTGACTGGACATGAAAAAACTGATATTCTGCATATGAAAGTAAAGCCGATCTAGTGCAGTAATTATTTTATAATTAAAACGTAATGTGGGTAGTAATGGCCATATAAAAACATACCGTAAAATACAGTAAAACAATTACTTTTTTTTTTAAACCGTGATACTTTTTTTTTTTTGCCATACTGCCCAGCCCTAATGCAACATTTTATAGCGTTTCATATGTTATTTTTAAACCTCTACACAACAATCCACTTTGGTCTTGGCTTCATTTGGACAAGCTGATGGCTCATCAGTCCTGTAGGATGTAAACGCCATCTCTCCAGATGTCGTTCAGATAGTTATTCAAACTAGGTATGAAAGTACCGTATTTTCCGGACTATAAAGCCCGGGGCACACAGAGGACGGATGCGTTACGTCACGGAATTGCCGCGGTCTTTGGGGTTCACAGGACGCGCTACGCAGCTAAACGCTTCTTGGGAAATCACCGTTTAAAGCCGTAAAAGCTGCGCCGCTTGAATCGGATCCTATATTTAGCGCCTCCGCAAGGACAGGCGTTTCTGGGACACTTTGTTGCGCTCTCCCTGTAGCCACTCTCTGTAAGTATAATTGTTTTGCTTTTTTTTATAACGGCGCGGGCGCAACACATCCATCCTCTGTGTGTCCCAGGCTTTAGTCGCACTTTTTTTCAGAGTTTGGCTAGTCCTGCGACTTATATACCGAAGTATATAATTTCACATGTTTGTCACTTTCACACCTAAAACTGCTAGATGGCGCTCTAGGCCTGTGTACCAATCAGCCGCCATGCTGTACAGCAATGCCGGACTTGTGAATGAAGATCACGCCTTGGCGCAACAGAGGGAGGTGTTGCTAATAACGTAGAAAAGATGAGCTGACCCTCGACTGGAAAAAGTATTTAAAAATCAGGTAAACACCAGAAAGCTGTTACACATACTCAGCGGAGATGCAAACGAGCGACGCCAAGATCCGGGTGCTTCTGGCGTTATGAGCAGAAGCAGAAGTCGCCTGTTTGTTTACTAAGGGAACTTCCGTCTCACATCTCTGTAACCCTTAACGTCGACAGCGTGAAGACCGCTCCATACCGCCAGTGAGTAATCTTTTGTGAAAAGCACATGATTGTGCAACATTACCGGCGCGGTCTGAACCCTTATGAACAACCAAAGGCTCCCAGATATCGGATCAGCTTCGCGGCAAATTGCTGGCACTGTTTTATGAAAGCAGCTACTAATGTGAAATACCAGTTCTTGGTTTCGGATTTTGTAAAATAAAATTTCCTCCAAGAATGCGACTTATAGTCGAGTGTGAATTATGTGTTTTTTTCTTATTCGTCATGCATTTTTGGGCTGGTGTGACGTATACTCCGGAGCGACTTATAGTCCGGAAAATACGGTAATCACAGAAATAAACTTCAAAAAGTAGCAATGTGAGAGAATTTTAGAGTAATAATGATTAATTAAAACATGGTCAGATTATTTATCTAAAAGTCAGACCAGTTAATTTTAGAGTAATCTGATTTATAGTTCTGATTTTGTGTAAGCATTCAGATGCAGTAAAAATAGTCATGATGTCCTCCCTCTGCTGGAGAGTACATCAGGCTTTTTTATCTTCAGTGTTAATCATTCTCTTTCTGCTGAAGGAACACTTCACCCCGTGCACTCATCGCCCCACCTCTTCTTCTTCTGAGCACCAGAAAATGTTAATTGCACTTGCCACTCTTCTATCTGCTAAAAGGCTAATTTGAAGTGTTTTTTTTTCTGGTGCTTTTGCCTTTTGGAGGCCACTTCATGCCCTGGAATTTTGCAAGAAGCATCTTGATAATGTCACTCGAATTAAGAGGATTTTTAAAGCATCTCAGAAGGTGACCGTGGCTCGGGTTTCAATCAAATGGCATTTGGGACTCAAATGTTACCCAAACCCTGGAATGACTAATTGTAGAAAACACTCGAATCAGTCACTTTTACAGAAGAGAGACAGTAAAGATCCACAAGTTCAGGCATCAGTGTCAAAGTTCTAAAAGTACATGTAAACAGAGAGAAAGACACTCCCCAGCCCCGTTTCCATCGGTACCTGTGAGGGATTTAGAAGCGCAGTCCTTTCTTCTGTCGGGACCTGATCCAGTGGCACTTACAGAGCCCTCGTAGCTAATGCAGTCATAACAAAGCAGAGCTGTTCAAGGATAAAAAGAAAAAAGGGTATATATAAAGAGAAAATGGGCTATTAAAAGTAGAGTCATGGTTACTGATTCTCCTCTCTCAGTTAAAAGACTTTGAATTTATTGATTTGTTTTTATAGTCCAAAGCCATAGTGCTCTAAGGAACAGCCCTGTTTGATGTTATGGCTGTGTTAGCCATGCTCAAGCTCACAGATAACAGAGACTAGCTGTCCCTACATGCACCTGCATAACCAGTCATGCCCCCTCCCAGAGCAGCTTAGCTAACAACTTGAGTTAAACTGGCAGGAGTTGGATCAGACCAGCAAACTGCAGCCCGGACACCTGTGAAATGAACGGAGTGGGTGCATTAACGGAGGAGAAGAAAGAAGGGGAGCTCAAACAAAAGAAAGTGTTAAAGCAGAAGACTATCATAACCTGACAGAGACCCAAAAGAACGTTTGTTAGAGCTGGAAAAACAGACACTTGCGTTAGTAAAGCAGAAGATAAACAGATGGTTTAATTGTGTTAAAAGGTTGAAGAAACCCTTATATGTGCAGCGTGTTATTTTATTTAACATTCTCTGCAGAATCAAATGGACTATTTTTTATCTAGTTCTGCATAAAAATCTACATTTATGTTTTAATCCACCATGATTTGGTGTAGAAAAGCTGACTGTACCTGCAAAAGCTTTGGAAATTCTCTCCTTCTTCCACTCCCACGGCTGGTCGTACTCCTCGGGGGGTCGCTCATCATCCTGGGGCAGCCGGCTCTCTCTGGGGCAGCGTGAGCGCTCGGGGTCAGGGTCCCCTCCGTTCTCGGCTGGTTCGTACGGCGTGTCGTAGAGGGGGAGCTGCCGCATGGATCCTTCCTTTGAGCCTCGACCACCAGACCTGATCTCTGCAGTTAAAAAGAAAGACAGATCATTACTACATATAAAACGTATCACGAGCCAACTTTAACACCAAGCATAAAATCAGCTAGGGGAAGTTTTATTAATTAAATCTGGGAATGAAAGTTGTTTTAGTGGTATCAGCGCATTTAGGCAGGATATCGGCAATCATAACCAGGGGGGAGCTAGGGGGCGCTATAGCTCCCCCTGGATTAGTCATTGCACCCCCATAGCACCCCCAAGAATATTAGAATTTTTAAAAATCCAAACTTGTGATTTTGGTAATATTTGACCTACAAAATTGTTTTATAATAAATATAAATTAAAAAGTCTTTCATAATGATCAATTATTGATAATTTAACAAATTGACACATAACACTTTAATGCAAGAGTATTAAAACCACAGCCACAGGTTGAGGGCTAACATACAGAGTAAGTAGAGGAAGATATGAATGATTGTGCTGATTGTAAACATGAATGTAACATGCAAAATTATTAAATCACAAGGAATTTTTCAAATATTTGGTCAGGATTGAATGTGTTGTGGAGCAGAGGTCTCCACCGCTGCTCCTCAAGGCTCATTGTCCTGCAGATGTTTCCAGCTCCGACACCTGATTTGGATGAACAAGTCATGAACAGGTTTCTGCAGAACTTGATGACATGCTGAGCAGGTCATCCAGTCATTTGAATCAGGTGTGTTGGAGCAGGAAAATCTTGTGCAGGACAGTAGGCCTTGAGGGTTGTAGACCCTCTGTTGTAGAGAACAGAAGGGTCACATGACCACTTATTTCAGCACCTTCAATAAAACGTTAAGCTCCCCCATAGCACCTGCTGAAAAAAAATTCTGGAGCCGCCACTGCAGCAATACTCTGGAAAAAGTGGCTTTCTAATAACCATTTTGTGACGGTGACAGTTAACTGAAGAAGTCACTGCAATAAAAAGAAATGTAAGAAATAAAATAAGGAGAAAAAGAGGTGGGAAAAAAAATCTGTGTTGCCCCCAAGTATGCATCATGAGGACAGAGGAATAAAATGTTAATTTTCTCTTCAACAATAAATGTTATTTTAGAACACATTACATATCATCATAATAAAAATTATACTAGAGATTTAGACCCTCGTTGACTATCATTATAATAAAAATTACCATTATCATTACTGATTTTATGGGAATTCATTCATCTTTTTAAATGTTTGTTAGTTCAACTGAGGACTGACCACAAATCAGCAACTACAACGTCATGCTTTAAAAGAACTAATGGTTTTTCTAAATGGCCTAAAACATCAAGAATAACTCTAAATAGAGGTGAAAAAGTGTGGACTTTTAAATTCTGCACAGCAGTTTGAAAAGCAACAGTCAAAGCAAAAGAAAGAGCCAAAAAAGCAACTCTTAAAAACATGAAGGGATTTTTATCCATCATGGTGGTTGTGCAAAAACAAATGAAGGGAAAACAGCTTTACACCTTTCACAATCTTCACTCAACACAAAGGAGAAACCCACATGTTTTAAAGTTTGGTGCAGCTTCTTAGAACATGAAACGGTAAACCGATTTTGGTCAGTTTCCACATCTGTGGCTTATCTGGAGCTGCAAAATTCAAAGTGTCCACTTTTTTTTTTAATATATTTTTTTTACTGTAAACATAAAAAATATCTCCAAAACGATAGACACTTCCTTGAAGGATTTCTGGCCGCGGTGCCATATGAGATATTTACACCCACGCAGGAGCCAGGCTTATCTCCAGCACTTCAAAGGTGATGCAAAAGGTGCTTTCACACTAAATAGAAAACACCACTTTGGAAAATATGCACTAAAATGTGTTCAGAAAAAGGATTCGAGTTACTTTCTCCAAATAAATACAGATTGTGATTTGTGAAGTCCGGAATACTGATTCAGGAGGGAGTTTACATTTTAGTTGTTATAATCGGACCATAACTAAAATGCATCCACATCCCTCCTTTTTTATGTAAGCAGGTAAAAAAAGGACCTGACTGCTAATGAAGCATCATGCCCTTGAGAACTCTCCTCCTCCCACTCTTCTGGTCTTCCTCTACTTACATCAAGTTGTTAGCAGCCCGCACCCTTCCTCCTGGGCCACATGAAGCTGTTAGCGACCAGCGACGTCACTGAGCAAAGCAATGTGAAGAGAATGAAATATTATGCCACACTGCTGCATAATTGCCTCTTAACCCAGGGGAGCTCTTGCGGAAAAATGAGCAATGCGTTGAGCCTAATGGAGCTACCCGCTGATGCCGGTAGGAGGGGGGTGGAGGGGTGGAATGAGGTGAGGCTGCCAGGTCCCACAATGCAGTGTAATCCTGCATTAGACAAACTTGCCGTCTTTGATCTGAGCAGTCGTATCATTAGATTGTGGCGTGATTAGGTGGCATCTTCTCAGCAGGGAAACAAATAGCTGCAGAAATGTGTAAAAGAAGACAACTGGGAGTGCTGAAGGGGGAAAATTTAATTCCCGAAGGAATTTCTTCACATTTATGGTCAAAATAACTGTGCAATGTGAAATTGATGGGTGTAAGGGTTAATAAAAAAATAACATTTGCATGCATGATATAAAGAGCTGGAGATTGTTTCAACATGACAGCAATTTTATAACTTTAATAAATACTTCAAAATAAGAGATGCACAAAGAAATCTGATGATGATGGAATTGGCTAAAATTCAGTATGATCGGTTCAAAAAATAAAAAGGTAGGGATGTACCAATACCACTTTTTTCTTTTCTATTTTTTTTCTTTTTTCAAAACCGATACGATACTTACATCTGAGTACTCGCCGATACCGAGTACCGATACCGATACTTCTACCACACACAGAAAATGCAACAATATGGAATACAGGTTTTATTTTTTCTTCTCTGCTTTTTACAACAAATGACTGAGTTAGATAAAAAAAAAAAAAAAAAAATATATATATATATATATATAT